>OY757940.1:23978720-24138720 GCA_963585895.1 Sepioteuthis lessoniana
AGTGGCTTTATTTGACAGGAAGACATTTCACTGCAAAAACTGACCAACAATCCATGAGGTACATGTTTGATAGCATAAAAGTAAAATAAAAAATAACAAAAAAGAAAAGTAAACAACAACAAACAAGGAGGATGGCATTGTCTTGCTATAATTTTGATATACACTATTAACCAGACCAAGAGAACATTTCTCCTGAAATATTCTCCAGATCTTACAGTGGATCAGAATGTTATGATAAACAATCTTTGCTGAATCTTCATAAAGTTTTTTGCCACCCAAGAATTAGATGCCTGAATCATTCAGTAAAAGTAAAAGAATATGCCAAATTTAGTAGAAGATATGCAACAAGTGTTAAAATCTTGAAGAAAATGCACTGAATGCAAACCAAACTTACATTGACTAGAAGGTATACTTAAAGCTACTCGGCCTTTTAAGTGATTAAGTACAGATTCTAAAAGACTTTTGCCCAGCCCAAATAGGACTCATTATTTCCTTAACATTATAGATGAATATTCTAGGTTTCCTTTCACGTTCCTTTGTGCAGATATGACCTCTCCAAACATTATTAATTCATTATCCCAGTTGTTCTCTATTTTTGGCATGCCTGCCTATCTACACTGACAAGAACCCAACCTTTATGAACCAAGAATTGCAGACTTCCCTAATTGGTAAGATGGTTGCTTATAGTAGAACCATTAGTAACAATCCTCAAGGCAATGGCCAGGTGATATAATATGGAAAACAATTACCATGACTCAAAGATCATAGTCTATCTGTACAAGATTGACAACCAGTTTTACCTAATGCCTGCATAGCAACTAATATACCATTGCATGTGAAGCTTGGTCAAAGAGATGAAGCTTATTCAAATGAATCCACACTACACCTATATTCGATACAAAAACAGAGGAAAACTACCTGATTCTGTCCAATGAAACTATTGAAGCTACTCTGACCAAAGTGGATAACTACCTGAGACACCATAAACCCCTTGATGCTAGTGAGGAAGCATGTGTACCTAGAAGATCTGAGCACATATGTCATACACTTATTCATTTGGACTTAAAACAACAGTAGTAATTTCAAGGAAGAAGAGAATGTGGTGATATTTGTTGATACAGTTTGTTGTAAATAATGGGCATAGTCCATTAACCTCTATTGTTGCAATCTAGAGTCTTATTCCAGATTTTGATATATAGCAGTTTTCTTTATTCGTCTAAATAAAGCCTTTGGTGAAGTCTACTTTTATTTTCACTACAATGACGCTATCTAATCTTACATGAAGAGTAAGAAGGATTAACTTTTTTTGAAAGTTCAATTTATTTACGAATTTAAAAAACAAAAACAAACATTTTATTTCCAATCATGAATAAATTTATTAAAGTTAGATTTTGAAAGTGAAATCAACTGGGTGTGATTTACCTACTTATGGGTCCTAGGTTAAACTCAACAATAAGTCAATTGGCCCACCAGCTGAAGATCACTCTGAGTCTATACTTATTGTAGGGTGGGGGGGTAATACTCCGGGTCCTATTCTTATTGTACAGGGGCCCTTATTGTTTTGAATATATTATATAATAAAATACCCGGTGTACAATTGAAACACACTGCGCGACAAATTAGTTAAGGTCTGACCTCAGATACCTGTGAACCCTCCAGCCCCGGTAGTGAAGAAATAAAAGAACAAAATAAAAATTGAATATCAGTTAAAATAAAAACAAAAATCCTCCACTGACCTAAATTTATTCAAAGAAAATCAGATATTTATTTAATAATTTTTCGAGGTAGCTATCAGTTCTTTTTTACTGATAATTCTAAATTCGTGAAAGTTATTAAAAGTAAAGCTGAGTAACAGACAGAAAGGATACGATTATTTTACTTCTAAATCATATAGGAAACAGCACAAATGTTTAAAAAATATGTGAGGGAGGAGGGTTACCTTGAATCAAGTGACATTAACACGTACCATCAGTCACACAAGTGTTAATAGCAGTTTGCATAATATTCGTAATTTTAAATTAAAAAAGGAAAAAGTCTTGTGAAATAAAAATAAGAAAGATTTCTCCCCAGAAAAATGAGAAAGTATGAAAAGTTCTGGTTGATTAACGAAGACGACGTTATTGATTACAATGAAACATTTTTAGATAAAAGAGAACATCTGTGATAATGATGTCTCAGTTCTGCTTTGTTTGTACACGTGGAACACAAACAAAAAAAAAAAAAATTAAACCAAACTATTTTTGCATAACAAGTGTGCGTGTGTGAGAGAGAGAGAGTCTAAAATTATTCACAATTATTTTTTTTTTATTCATTTTGCTTCGACCGATTTATTAAAAATAAAACAAAACCAAAAAACAGAAACAGCAATCATAAAATGCAAATAAAAAAAGTTTCTTTCAATTCAATAACTTTGATGAACATTTATCGATTACAAACTTTTTTCTTTTGAAACTAATGAATTTATGAACAGCTGTTTAAACATGTATTTTTAACATGTATTTAAAAAAAAACAAACAATAAAACTGGTTAAACTTGTAGATTAAGGAGGAGAAAATATTCAATTTGTAAAAAAGCACTTTAAACTTTTTCTTCTCGGCTCGAAAGTACAAATATCAAAATCTACTTTTAAAAGAAAAAAAATGTTTAAACATTTTAGCCAACAGAATATTCACGGAAAACACATTACAGTTTTAGTGATTTTATCAAGTCAAATTGCAACCAAGTGAAAAAAAGAAAAAAAAAATTATTTTTAATTAATTAGTTTTTGTTTTATCAGATTAATAAAAAAAGAGTAAAATCGTTTTTTTAGATTTTAAAACTTTTAAAAAGGTAAATAAAAAAATAAAAAAGTTTCCAGTTAATAAAATTTACGGGACATTTTCCATTTATTTTTTAGTTAAATTTACAATAGTTATCTACTTTGCTTAGCGATGGCACAAGGTCAGGAGTATGGAGCACCCAGTGAGAATCAAACTCACTCACTAGCTGGCTAACCATAACACCATGTGAGGTGCCCTAGTTGAATTTTCAATATGTGCATTAAAAAATAAGAAAAACTTAACATTTAATAGTTTTTCTTAAAATACTTTAAGATAAAATTGTTTATTATTTTGTACTTTAAGGACAATTTTTTTAAAATACCCCTCCCCAAAAAATTTGCAAATCAATTGAAATTATCTAATTTGAAAAAACAAAACAATGAAAAATTCAACAACAACAAAAATATAACCAAAACTGAGATTCTAACATCGCAGATCTTTCTATTCATTAAGATTATGATTATTATTAATAATAAGTGGTACTTTTAAATTTATTTTTCTTGTTATCTTCGAATTTTTCAGATTGAAAACGTTTGCTAAATTACCGTTTTATGTCTGTATCAGTTATTGGGTATTTATTTTATTTCATTTCTTATTTTTTGGTTGGAGGTACTAAAAATACAAAAATCTGACAAAAAGACATTCTGTCGGAATTCTTCTCACTGAGGGTTTGGGAGTAATTCTAAGTTTAAATATAAAATAAGAAAACAATATATAACGAAAACAAACATGTTTATTCACGATTCACACAGTAGATAGAATTATTTCAGGTTTTATAGTTTACATACCATCTTGTATTCAAGGCAGAAAATTTATATTTTCATTAAAAAAGCAAACAAAATGCAATTCTCTCTAAAATGTGACTTTTTTTGTTGTTGCAAATTCTCAAGTTAAAAAAAAAAAAATCAACAAAGACTTGATTTTGAAACATTTTATTTTTCATCAATTTTAAGTAACAAAAGTTAGATATTTTATTTAGAATGTTAGAATAAAAAGGAAAAATGTAATTTAAAAAATAAAAAGGGTAAAATTGGACTTTTTGTAAAAAATATTTTTTGTTACGTTTCGTTTTGTAACAAATTTTAAAAAATGCAAATCATCAAAAAAGTGAAATATTTCTTAACTTGACTGAAACAGGCAACAATGAATTTAACATAAAAAATCTAATTAATTTTATTTCAAAGAAAAATTAAGGCACAATAAAAACGAGGAAAAATCGTATGAATTTACTTTTCGATCTAAACTGATTTAATCTCTGCTTTTCTTGCTTTCTACAGGTAAACAAGCCTTTTTTTCACCTGTGCTTGACTCGTTTTTTAAATAAATAGACTTGAATTTATTATGAATATAAAAAAATTAAAAAAATTAACGTGATTTTCGGTTTTATTTAGTAAACTGTTTTTTTATATTCAAAATACTAAAAGAGATGTAAAATAACAACAAAAAATATTCAATATTATTATTATCATTTTTTTATTACAATTTAAGATCAATAAAGGAAACGAAACTAAAAGAACAGAAAGGAAATAAAGTATTTTTCTGATTTTTGGAAAATTAAAATTCCATTAGAAACAAACTAAAGAAATTTCAGATCAACTTGATTGAAAAGAAAATATTGTCACTTACGAATGTTAATGACATCTGAAAAGATATTCAAACTTAAAATGAGAAATTTAATTTAATTAAAAAATATTCCTAAAAACAAGGAAATGATGATGACAGACTAGTGAGATATTTTGTCAAATAGGACTAAAAGAATTACCTTAATGCCGCAAGTGAGAATTGAAACTCGATTTAATTTTTTGAATTTTCTGAGGAAGGAAGACAACCGAAATAAACAACGCATAAAAAATCAGACAAAAAATACAAAGCATAAAAATTTTATCGGAATTGGAGGTAGTGACTGAATTAAAATCAAATTAAAACTGACGTTGATTTTTTATTTTAGGGTCAAAAAGAAAAAAAAATGAGTCGAAAAAATTGTAAACATAACTGAATTTAAAGAAATGAAATAACCAGTGGATTCTGGTCAGAAAGGAAACAACGGGCATAGAAAAAATGAATGGTTTTAAAAATAATAATAAAATGAATTTCTTACCTCGGTAAAACGAAATGCCAGGGGTATGAATCCTGAAATGTAACATCCTAGCAACATTGCAAGTGACAAGATCACCAAAGTCCAAACATCGTCCATTCTCTCTTTTAGATTCTTCAATCTCCCGAGATATTCGTCAGTTTTCTTTTATTATTATTATTATTGTTGTTGTATTTTCTTTTTGTTTACTGTTTTTTTTGGGTGGGAGGGGGTCCACTTATTTACTGACTACTAGTTACTAGATAATCTTTCCTGAAAAAGTAAGTTCACACCAGCTTAGGTATACGAATACAAATATAAAGAGATATTATTATTACTATTATTGTTGTTGTTGTTGTTGTTGTTAGTATACACAGAGAATTGGTAGTTTAGTGCTCTCAACATTTAGAGTGATTGGTTCGTGTATTCTTACCTACATGAAATAAGTGTTTTTTGGGCTTTTTTCTCGATAGAGCTGATTCAATCGGTGGGTAATCGATTACGACTTAAGCTCAGTTAACTCACTGTAGCTTGTCAACACAATTAAGCACCTTCACAACTCCCTCACAACCAATGGATATACACAAATTGAATGTAACTAAAGTCAATCTATGTCTCGGCCATGACGGACACCGACCGAGCGGCGAAGATTAACAGGAAGAATACGGAAATTGCCGAAGATGGCCGATTTCTTGTTCAACACGGGCGCACTGCTTTACTTTCTTTCCTTCTTTCCTTTCTACAGCTAAAATGAATAAATAAAAATATAAATATTACTTATTTTTTACCCTTAAGTGTACGAGTTCGAACAAAGACAGAGGCGTAGTATTTTAATGCTATGATATTTTGTTTCTTTAAAAAATGTTTTTGAAGTTATTTAAATGTAAAAAATACTGTTAAAATATTTCATGCTGCTTTTCTAGAGATAAAGTTAAATCCTGGCACAAAATTTACGAGCTTTGAATATATATATATATATATATATATATATATATATATATATATATATATATATATATATATACCATACAAAAATCGAAAAGTGTAAACTCTTATTCATAAGTACTTCCTCCTTTCTTTATATATATATATATATATATATATATATATAAAGTGTGTAAGTATGAAAAAAATTAGCAAGGACAAAAGTTTATATTCTTAAATTTTGAATAATAAGGCACAAAAATAAACCTTCCGTCAGCCTATTACTAGTACTAAGAAATATATAAAGTTGATACTTTATATAAATATTATGCTTATAACAAACTGTTTCCTTCTCTTTTATATATCTATTTATTTTTAAAATATTCAGGATTTTGTAATGGAATATTATAAAGTGGTTTGTTTTGTTTTTTGTAAAAAAGTCATGATGATTATTTTGCTTCAACTTGAAAATTTCACTGTAATTCCTAATCAGTTATACTTAAGTAAAAATTACTAAGTTAATGACACTGCTTTGATAGTGATAATGTTTCTTTAAGTTATGAGACTAAAAATGGGCCATCACTTGTAGATAACTCTTGAATACTGTGAATTAATACAAAATACAATTAAAAAAAAACTGTCTCCAGTACAGTATTCTCCCATAACCTGACTGGTTAGTAATTTCAACTTTTATAATGAATTCTTCTTGATTCATATATGAACATATATATATATATATATATATATATATATATATATATATATATATATATATATATATATACAGCCTAGTCTGCTGGGGCTGTAGAATACACCGATTGCATCTCTGCAGAGAGGTAAGACCCTCCCAGTGATTGTCCTGGATATGAAATTAAACCATCAGATGGTGAGGCTCCAGTAATGCTAAAGCTTTGGGGAATGTAGAATACCTCTTCATTAGCATTGCTCCTTGGTCCCCTTTGGCCTGGAGTGGGAGCACCTGAAAGGGTTCTATCTATGGGTTAAATAAAACTGAAAGAAAACAAACGATTTATACCAAATTGAATTGTTTGAAATAGAACTATTTAATCATTTAACTGTGTGTAAACAAATGTTTGTTTTGGATACATAGCAATACTTGGAACTGTTTAACTTTGTTGACTTATGTTTACAAATCATATATATCTTATATATATGTATAAACCATATTTGGCATTAAATAACCTACAATGGTTGATATGAGGATCATTGAATAAGTTTCCAGACTTTTTTCGTATGGGCACTTTTATTAATAGTACACACATGAAACTCTAGTCCCTTTCAAAGTAATCTCCTCCGGCTGCAATGCACTTGTTGTACCATACCAACTTCTGTAAGGTCCCATGAAAGTCCTCTTGTGTGAACGTGTCAATGACTTTCGTCACAGCCTCTTTCATCTCCTCAATTGCCTCATAACGACAGCCTCTGAGCTTAGGGAATAACCAAAAGTCACAGGGAGAAAGGTCTGGACTACAGAGAGGGTGAGGAACTGTCTTGATGTCAATCTTGATCAAATAGTCAGTGACAAGAATGGAGTAGTAGACTGGTGCATTGTCCTGGTGGAAATGCCACTGACCCGACTTGAAGAGTGCTGGCCTCTTCCGACAGAATCTCTTCCTGAACTCCCTTAAAACATTAACATAGTAACCCTAACCCTAACCTAACCCTTTGACCAATCTACTCTGGTGTATTAACTTTCTTACTCCTCCCACACTTTTCATCATCCCTCACAGACTCCCAGCCTTCCTTGAATCTCTTATGCCACTCAAAAACTGATGCTCGATTCATGCAAGATGCTCAAAAATCAGTCTGAAGCATTCCATACGTTTTTGTGGCATTTTTTCCAAGTTTAAAACAGAATTTTATTGCATATCGTTCTTTTAAAGTGTCCTCACATCCAGATTGCATTTTTGAAATTCACCAGCTGTGACAATCAGGCTTTAGTAGGGTGTATTCCAATTGCTGCTGTAGCTGTTCATTTGAAACTGAAAAAAAAAAAATGGTCAGTCATCTCATAAGATGTATAGCAATAAGATACTGAATTTTCAAAAGTCTACGACAATTTTAAATACCGGTACAAAAAAAGTCTGGAACCTTATTGAATCCACCACGTATGTCATAAAACCAAACCAAAAGAAACCAAACAAATATTATATATATACATATATATATATATATATATATATATATATATATATATATATGTATGTATGTATATATTTATGCATATATATATATATATATATATATATATATAAGTTGGTAAACTTAGTTGAGTGTGACCCAAAGACTCCCTTTTCAATAGCTATTACACCTAGGTGTAGAGGAGGGCGCTACCCCATTCTCTGGATTCCTCCACTTCACCCTTGATCCCTACCTTATAATGCTGAATGTTAATATATATATGTATATATATATATATATATATATATATATATATATATAAGTGCTTGGGACAATTTTGGGAAATTCATCTACCAATTCCAACCAGAAACTAAGACACTTATCAGAAAACTTGAAAGGATCTTAAATAAACTATACAGACAAAATTTGTCTTTATTATAGAAACATCTCTCTCTCTCTCTCTCTCTCTATATATATATATATATATATATATTCATTTTTTTTTTAATATGTATACATAGTGTATAAATATTCATTTCTGTATATGTATATATATACCGGCTCATTGGCCTAGTGGGTAAAGTGTTTGCCACTGGTCCGGGAGACCTGCGTTCAATCCCAGGTCGCGTCATACCAAAGACTTTAAAAACGGTACTTGATGCCTCCCTGCTTAACACTCAACAATAAAAGGTGTGTATCAAGGGTAAAGAGGAGCCATCCAGGGAAAGGAGTAGTGTCCTCTCCTACACCTCAGTGTAGTAGCTATAGGAAAGGGAGCCTTCAAGTTGGCCTCGACTAAGGTTGCCACCTTAACATTTTTTATATGTATATAGTGTTTATATATATATATATATATATATATATATATATATATATACACGTATATACATTGATATATTTGTGTGTGTGTGTGTGTGTGTGTGTGTGTGTGTGTGTGTGTGTGTGTGTGTGTGTGTGTGTGATTACAAAAAAACATTACAATACAGTTCAAATATATTCCCAACCACTATCCAATAAGTCTGGTGGTTTTTTCATATACTGCTGGTGCACTTTGGGTTTGTGGTAATGATGTAAAAGCCTTGAAACCATGTTCAAGCCTAAGGTCATCATCTGATGAAGACTTTAGGTAAAAATTCTCCTGTCTACCCCTGACATAAAACACTCCAATTCCACTTTCAAAGTTCATGGTAGACACTAATGGAACTAAAGTTATGAATGAATTGAACAGACTTTAGCTATTAAACATATTACTACAAACAAAATATAAATAAAACATATAAAAAAATTTACCACCTACACAAAATAACCTAATTCCATTTTTCAAAGTCCTAGGTGGACATAAATGGAACCAATATTATAACTGTCTCAATTGGATCTTAAATATTACACACATAATATTACAAACAAAATATACAAAGACACAATAAAAAATGTATTTAACACCACATTCTTAAGATAATTTCTTATGATAATTAAATATAACATCATTAGATATATTAATAATCTGTAAATAAATCATGATAGAAATTTTAAATGAATAATGAATATTATTAGTTATATGATATTTGATTGGAAAAATTTCTTGGGTCTCTGAGTCTACATTTAGTTTTGTGGTTGGCTGTCTGTAAGAGAGATGATGAAGGTGACAAAAAATTGAGAAAATTGTTAGATTAAAAGACAAGAAAATAAAAGTGATGCTTTATACTTGACACTTCCTGTGACTATCAAAGGGTAGGGTAGGGGAGGAATGATATTTATATAGAAAATGAAATAAAAAATATACAAAAAGCAAGAGGTACAGGTGGTACAGAGACATCAGCAGAATCTCATTTAAAAAAATCCACTCTCAGAGTATATTCCTAAAAAAGCCAAGGTGGCAATAAAGGATATATAAAATTGATTTTCATGCTTCAAAAATCCAGATTCCCTAATTTTTTACTATTCTTTTCTTTATATATATATTTGTATAAACAAGAAACTGACAGTCTCCAAGCATCATTGACTCTGTTTCTATGCTATCCTAACTTAGATATATTTGGTCTATCACTAACATTGAGCACTCTTTACTTCCAAATATAGCAAAATATGTTATATATATATATATATATATATATATTCTAATCTTTATATCAAATCTATTTATTTGACGTAAAAAAAAACAGATTGTACAATTTGCAAATTCTACAACCTGATATCTGGGAAAAAAAGTTTCATGAAAAAAGAAAAGGTGAAAAATACATGAGCTATTTGAAAATAATCAAAAGAAAAAATACTGACAAAATTACCTTTGCTAAAATGTAATAAAATACGTGAGATAGAACTAATACGAAAATAATTCCTACATAGCCATAAGCGAGTCTAACTAGGTTCTACCAAACGGCTCTTCAGGATTGCTCCAGTGAAGTGGGTTAGGATAAAATACATTTTATTGGTTAAAAAAAACCCTCACCTATACAAAAATTAGCATATTTAAAAAAAAAATCTTTATTTGAGAAACAAAAAAAAAACAAAATTTTTTTCTTTTTTTCTTTCTTTCCTTCACTTTTTCTCTTTATTTTTTCTCCATTAAACAATTTTTATCAATCCTTTTATCCACTAATTAACTAGTTTTTCCTATGTCTACAAATATTAAATACTCCAGTCCCTTTGTTTAAGCAATTTCTTTGGTCTATTATTTGTAGAAATGGTTAATTTTTCCTCCATACATATTCTACAATATCTATCCCCCACTTTATATTTGCTATGTACATCTTTTCATAATTTCCCAATTCAATATAGGATTTATACCAAATTTGTTTTTGACTTTCCATACATAATTGGACAAACCAGTTTTAAGTCTATATATTTCATGTGTGAAGCTACTTTTATGATCATAATATTTTTGTTTGAAAGGACCTTGCATTGAACCCACATACACTTTTTTATCATTCTTATTGTTACTGTTACTGCTTGGGTTGAGTACTTATATACTACACACTCTGACATCTTCCCTTGAGGGGGCAGTTTTCCTTCTTAATACAGTTACAATTTGGGGGTTCAGTATTTTTATTTCTCTTAAGCATTTTTGAGTTGCCTCAACTAATTAATGTGGAAATGTTAGGCATACAGCTGTAACTTAATTTCACAGTGTTTAAAGTAGAAAAAAATGAAGAGAAAAAGTGAAGGAAGGGAAAGAAAAAAGAAAAAAATGGGGGGGGGGTCTGTAATAAAAGATTTTTTTTTTTAGATATGCTAATCTTTTTATAACCAATAAAATGTATTTTATCCTAACCCACTTCAGTTACACGATTATGATCATTTTCATACAAATACCTTTGGGAAACTTCCTTATCCCCTACTTATCGGTTAAATAATATTGCTGCTGTTCTATAAGGATAGTTTTTGCATTAAATAACCCATGAATGTGGATATATCATTAAAAAACCAAACCAAATCAAACCAAACCAAATAATTCAAATAACTTCACATTCTGAAAATGTGAAATATATATATATATATATATATATATATATATATATATATATATAATGGTTACCATTGTCGGAAATGGACACGGCAACCAAATTTCAAAACCTGGATAAGGCTGTTTGCATTTCACACAGTACTAATACTTTTGGGAAAGGTATGAATCCAAGTATTCTCTATTCAGTTATGGGTAGAGCATACTGGGCTCTTCAACCTTGGCATGGCAACTGGTCAAGGAGAAGTCTGAAGTCAAACTGATAAAAGTCCACTTAAAAATTGACCTCGTGTCACATGCTGCTCATATGGAGGAGTGGGTAAATATGTATAGTGTGTGTATTTAGGCAGCAAATTTTCTTGTAGGCAAATTTTCTTAAAGAAGACTGACAAGGATTAGGTATTCAGTTTTTTTTACAACACTCCTTTTTTGAGTTGTAAGTACCAGCACCTTTGTTTGTTGAAGACATATCAGTTCCTAATAATTCATGAGTGACCCAGTGAAACAATTTGTATCAGTTACTTGATTCAGATTTTTTGACTGGTCGCTATAATAGCAATCAATTTTAGTAACTAGTGTTTTCCTTCAAAACTTTGTAACTTGTAGAGAAGAGGAAAATCTCGTATTTTGTTTTGGTGCGCTATTTAATTCAACACTGAATTTCACCCAATCAGGATGACATATCCTATTCAGCCCGGACCTTCATTTCCGGCTAGCAAAACGGGTGAGCGGCCAAACACACTCTCTTCTGCTTGAGACAGCGACCAGAATAGACTTGTCTCTGGTCGCCCCTGCTTAGCGATGCTTTTTAGCTAAACAAGCCACCCAGTGAGGACATCTCACTGTGGCTTTAACCCTAGCAGCAGCAACATGGACACTCAGCGAGGGAACCTTCTAATTTATGGATTCTTTGCGTCTAATATATTTTAGACCAAGGAATCCCAGTTGAATATGAATTAGATACGTTCAGCATGCCTTCCACAAGCTCCACAAAAATTTACTATGTCGATCCGAGCGCCACTTCGCTCTCGACACACCTAGCTCTCATTTCACCTCTGGTCACATTAATGGAGATAACGCCTACTCTCCCCAAATACCAGACACACAAAACTACACGGTGGCCTTGAATACTTCCCTCACACGTCCAACGACACGCTGCCATCCAACATCCCGCTAAGCTATCGCGTCTCCAAAACCAACAAGCCTAAATACCACGAGTCTTGCAGCACCAAGAACAAACCGCCTCAAAGCTGCAAATAAAAACTTTCGTTATTGTGTGTTGTTTAAATCAAAGTCTCGTAATTCATTTCTGTTGCCATAAAATCTATAGTGTTCGGGAAAATAACCATATCACCTCAATGCTATAAATTCCTTTTTATTTATTTTTATTTCATCATCATCATCATCATCATCATATCGTGCTGGCAGCACGGATATCCCTGACCCTCTCTCGCCACTCCTCCCTATCGTTCATCGCCCTAGGCAGGTCTTCAGGACAACAACCTGTATCCTCACATAGCTGCTGAATGTACGTTCGTGCTGGTCGTCCTGCTTTTGAGCGGCCATGTGTGGGGATCCATAAGAGTACATCTCTTATGAGTTCATCTCTGCTTCTCCAGCAATGTCTTGCATGTCTGGTTCGCCTAACTTGAATAGTTTTCGTGATAGGGGGCAGGTGGCCGTACAGTTGGTGTCTTGTGGGGTGTTGCTGCCAGGACTTGTTCAGGATTGCACGCAGCATTCTTGTGTAATTGCCATCTAGTTTCTTCTCCAGCCTTTTTGTTAGCATCCATGTAGTACATCCATATAGCAGTATCGATGTGACCGCTGCCTGGAAGAAACTGCATTTCATTTTATCGGTTAGGTCTGATTTCCATATAGTCGATAGCCTATTGATAGCTGTCCATGCTTTCGTTAACCTCGTTTCGATGTCCTTTTCGGTTGATTCGACGCTGCTTCCTAGGTACGTGAATTTGTCTACTAGTTAAAGAGGGGTTCCTTTTAGAGTGGAGATGTCCCCCGTTTGGTTATAGCACATATATTCCGTTTTGTGTGCATTAACATTTTTATTTACTTGGTAATAAATAGTTCTTTATTATACGCATGAGGCACGTTTGTCTTTTTATTTTTTTCCTTGCTTTTTTTCAAAGAGCTGTTATATTTTCTATGAAAGGATTTGTTTTTTTTTAATAAAAATTAATCCTTTTATATGGAATATGAAGACACTCAATGGAGTAGCAGTTATCGTTATAGAAGGTGAATTTGGTTACCTGAGTTCAAATCCTAAATGAGGCTGTTTGCATTTACATAAAACTAATACACTTGGAAAAAGTATGAATCCAACAATTCTCTCTGTAACTATGAGTAAATAATAGAGTAGACAGGGCTCTTTAACCTTAGTATGAAAACTAGGTGAGAAGGAAAACTCTGAATTCAAAACCAGTTGTAGACCTGGAGAGGGATGGCTCTGCCAAGTTATTCTTGTCCAAGCCATTTTAGTGTTTTGGGGATGACTGCTACACCATGCTACTTGAGTAGCGTCCCTACGACCTAACCAGGTTTTGAATGGTATCACTGGTTTTTAACTAGACACCACCTATTCCCATCGTCTAAAAGGGATAAGTCCAGGTTTATTGCCAGATGCTTAATAGGGATGCCGACGGAGCTAAACTATTTTTGGCACTGCTGCCAACCGTGCATTAGTCTGCAGTAAGGCTTCTGCCTAAAAACATGGCATTATGTCTCTTTCTACTAACGGTGGACGGGTTATGTAAATATCACGAAACAACTGTTGTTACCCATAGGGCCCCTCAGGTGATGTAATGGTTAGCAAGTTAGATTAGCAAAGCTTCACGAGTGAGTTCGAGTCTCATTAGGGGTCTCATTCATGCGGTCTTGTGCCATATCTAAGCAAAAGCTTAGTAAACATAAACTGCTGTTACAAATCAAAGGGAGGTAATTCATACTTATATTGTGGATGATTCCAAAATTTGATACAATGAAATAAAAATTTCTGATATAAGATTTTGATTAAATCACATGATTATACTTACCACACAAGATAGAAAACTTTTTTGCTTGCCACAAATTAAAATATTCCTATGAGAAATGTAAAGAATTGACAGTGAAAGAGATATTCTTAAAATTATTTTTTTTATATAAGAGATATAGAAAGATGAAAAGAAAATATTTCAGATATATTCAATGTAATTACGTTTTTGAACACTATATTCAATTGAAATGAATATAATTAATGTGTTTTTTTTTTAATTTGAATATATTAGAACCATATGTAGAGTTGTTTTTTGTTTATAAAAAAAACAAAAACTCAAAAAGTTTTGAGGAACTCAATGGAAGTATCCTGACCTATTTCACATTTAATCTTTTTTTTTCTTATTTCAAAAAATTGAATGAAATAGAGTTGTATACTGTAGTACAAGCAGGATCCATGAAAATTTCACTGAAGAAAAAAACAAAACAGAAGAAGCTATTTAAAAATTTTATTACATATAAATCCTATTGTTGCCTTTGCAATAAATAATACAAAAATATGCTAGAATAATCTACTCAATCAAAACTACAAGATCAATATATAGTTGCAGATTCTATTTTGTAGATAATGGCATTGCTGGTATCAAGAAATGTTCATAGCTCTTTTTCTTTTTCCTTTTCAGCCATTGGCAGAATGTTATTGGAGTTTATCAGAATTTCAGAGCTCATTGGATCCTCAGATCTTCAGCAAACCAACATACAATAACAATGTTGACTATGTTGTTTAGTGAGGATAGATAACGTTATCATAGTAATTCTATTAGAGATGTACATAGTGGTTGATATGAAGGAGCAGCATTTATATAGAAGAATATCCCAACTGATTGAGTGGGAGGGTGGAAAAATATCCCAGCATAATGTGTGAATGGATGAAACATTAGCAGAATTATTTTGTAATATTGAAAGAAATCAGTTATATAAAAAAGAAGTACATAGCTTTATTTCTTTGAAGCAGCTATAGGCAAATGGGAAATCCCACTCGGTTTACCATAGGAATATTTTGATAGGATCCATACTTATACACCAACATAATCACTTAATTGATATGATAACACTGATTTAATTTTTTTTTTAAATCTATTTTGAACTAAATATAATCCTGCTGTAAAGAGAATAAACTGAATGTGCATGGATTACTTGTTTGTATGGTAACTTTTCCAACAACCTCAAGAGGATAGCAAAAGTAGTTGCTATAGTGACACATCTAGGTACTTAAGGAAGAAAACATGAAAAGTAACACTCGTCACTCTTGACATGCCTTAAAAGGATGTGAGTTTCATCTGTCCATTAGGACCCCTCTCCTTCAAAGGCCTGCCTCTCTCTATATCATTGGTTCACTAAACAATACTGAAAGATTTATAAATTACAAACATGTCTATTACAAATGTAACCAAACTGTTATGGTACCTATCTTACAGACTATAATGAACTCATCCTATTACTATGAATACCAGGAGAATATTCATCTCGGTGTTAAGTTAACTCCTGCCTGGGCACCTCTGGTGGTGTAATGGTTAGCAAGCTGGACTAGCAAACCTATACGAGTGAGTTCGAGTCTCATTGGGTGCCCCATTCATTCGGCCTAGTGCCTCATTGAAGCAAAGAGCTTTGTATATTATTAAGTTAACTCCAGCCTAACAATTTGGCAGTCAGACTGAGGTTCAACACTCTTTTACCTCTGCTGTATTTATACTTTCGTTCAATACACTTGTTTTATGTAATCCTGAGTTCATGTCTTTTCTTCTGGACCTTTTGCTGGTCCACAACACAAATGAAAATTGCCAAGTAGGTGAATGAACCATGTTTTATTTCAGTTGCAAGCATTCTTTCACAAACACACCTCTCCGATTTTTGTATTTTCCATTGTGGTTACAACAATAAAAG
Organism: Sepioteuthis lessoniana; assembly: GCA_963585895.1. Taxonomy (NCBI): domain Eukaryota; kingdom Metazoa; phylum Mollusca; class Cephalopoda; order Myopsida; family Loliginidae; genus Sepioteuthis; species Sepioteuthis lessoniana. The sequence goes on from OY757940.1 coordinate 23,995,075, forward strand.
TTGTTTTAAAATTTGTCTTTTATTTTTTACCTGAAGGGAACATAATATTTAAATTTTAACACATTATGAGTGTTGTATTCTGAGTTGTTGATATCTGTGATATGAATGTTGTGGGCGAGAAATGCGTATGGTTGCAAACAAAGAACATATAGATACTCACAATAACACAGTAATGATGTTATAGAAAATTTTTATAAATAGATTAAGTACAGAGAATAGAATGGAGAAATATGTTCACAGTTAAAGAATGAATTCAGTGGTAGTAGTTACAAAGTTCATGTACTGCCCTTGTCTCGTGGTGAAGGGATGGTTTTCTCGGAATTAGGGCAGCGTTCCTAGCGGCGGCGATCGTTTGATGTATCGGATGACAGGCGCCGGACGGTGGCGAAGAATCTTTAACACGGGTCGTGTGAAAGAACAAGTCTAACTGATAATTATTTGGTCCGTCTATTTATATATTTTTCGTAGGCTCAGAAACGGCAATTTTTGTGCCCCGCGGGAAGCGTTCCGATTGGATATTTATTAATGTATTTTTTTTTGTTAATTTATCGCAAACGGAAGTTCTGCGCGGAGCCGATGCGTGAGCGACTAACTTTTCATTTTGAGTTGAGAACTCGAAGTGGTAACTTCCGTTTTTTTTTTCTTTTCTTCTTTTCTTTTTGTTTTTTCAAATCAAGGCAAGATCTCGTCTTGTAACATGAGTTACAATATAACATTATGAAATCACTACAAAATGATAACTCTGATGTGATTTGAACATGCGACCTTTTGATTATGGAATAAGCATACAACTACCATGGATCCCCTGCCTCTTAACTTTGACTTCTACTTCAAGAATTGAACTCAAACCTATTTTAGATGCATTAAATTTGTATGTTGTTTCATTTGCTCTTATCCTCAAAATTCTGCTCAGATCAATCTACACTAGGTTTAAGAAGAATAACTGCTGAATGACCTCTTCCAGTCTTCAAAGCATACCACACTTTAAGGTAGGTGGTTGTCCTCCATCTGGGTGCCTGAATTTGTACTCCTGGCACTTCATGCTGCATGCAAACCAATTATTAATCCTGAGTATGTCTCCCAAATCTCTCACAAATGGTAGCTTTGCATGCTATGCACCACAGACACTTTGAATCAGGTGAGTGCAAATATCTATAGTTACAAGGCACAAGAAAAATATTTCCATTCTCAAAACTTGAAAAACATTTTTTTATACAAATTAGAAGAGAAATTATTTTCTATAATACATAAATAAATTGGGAAATGCTAAAATTTAAACTTTATTTTGTAGGGAGACAATAATTGTCTTCTCTTGGATTTATGGGTGTGTCTTAAGACATCATGTGTCCATTTGTTACATGAGAATTCAGAGTTTTTTCCATTCTCTTTTTGTTACCATTCTTTGAATAGATAAGATCTCCTTCCATGTCTGTTCATTGAACAGATTTGGTCTCACCACCTGTGTATGGCATTGTCATTTGCCTTGTTTCTGAAATGAAAACCACCAAAGAAGACAAGACTTTTCACTAATTTGGTATGTCTTTTCATATACAGCTTATTCATGGAACAATGTGCACATACATCTGTGTATTTTTGTAATATTTCTTATATGTTTTATATACATGTATTAAATGTATTATGTTTATATGAGCTATTTGTACCTTTCCTTCTGTTTATTTTGCCCAGTCGGCATGGGTGGTAGAATACATCTACTGCTTTTCTGCAAAGGGGTAAGACCTCCCCCCTCCCAACGAGTGTCCTGGATATGACACTAAACAATTTGATGGTGAGGTTCCAGTGATGGTGGAGCTTTGGGGAATGTGGAGTACCCCTTTATTGCTTTTGCTCCCAGGTCCACTCTGGCCCAGAGTGGTAACACCTAATAGGGTCTTATCAATGGGTCAAATAGAACTAAACTGTACTTATGCTAAACTGAATTACTTGAAATATGACTGTTTTGACATTTAAACTGTGTATGTATGCTAAACTAGACTGTTTGAAATAGAACTGTTTTGACTTTTAACTGTTTGTAAACAAAAACTTTACTTATACAAAATTGAATTGTTAAAAATTTAATTCAGTGTTAAATGACTTGAAAAGGGTTGATATGCCATAAAACAACCAACCAAACAACCAACCTTTTGTTTATTTAATGCTAGAGTATCAATAGATATACTAATGCTAATATTGGAACTTGGTGAGTGGGGATGCAATTAAATAACCTCCCTAGCACCAATCATTACAAATAACTGGTAAAATCTCTTATAATATTAATGATAAGTGTTAGAATATTTCAGTTATACTGCTTCTGTATTTGCAGAAGTTGATAAAACATTAAAGATAATTATCAATCTGTCTTGATATTTGCTACATTTTATTTATATTAATACAGACCAACAAATGTTGGGTGCCCAATAAGGATTGAACTCACTTTAAGGACAATGGTCTGTGACTACTACTGCTACTACTACAAAGAACCATCATTATCATCATCATCAAAGCATGGTGACTGCACAAATTTTCTGACTCTTTCTTATCATCCATTTTTATAGGCCATCAGTTTTGGCAAATCCTCTAGACAGCATTCAGTGTCTGCACAGAGTTGATGGATGTAAATTTTTGTTGGTCAACCAACACTTGTGTGTCCTTGTTTAGAAGTTTATTGGTGAATATCACTTATGAGTTTGCCCTTATTTTGACAGCAGTACTCAGCATATCTTGCTTGTCTCTTGTTTGGATGATTTGTGATGGGAGGTAAATGGCTGCACAACTGCTGTTTTTTTTTGGTGCTGCTTCCAGGATTTGTTTAAAACAGCATGTAGCATCGTAGTGTAGTTTGTGTCTAGTTTTTTCTCTGAATGCTTCATTAAAGTTCAAGTTGTGCAGCTATACAATAGTACTGACATGACTACAACTTGGAAGAAATCCTGTTCTATTTTATCTGGGAGATCAGATTTCCATATGATTGTTAACCTGTCAATTGCTGTCCATGTTTTATCTGTATGTATGCTGACATCACTTTCAGCAGATATAATATTATTATGCCTAAAATCAATAAATATTTCAATCTATAAATCAATAAACTGGTAACAAGTTTAACCCTTTGAGCCTGTTACACTGGTATACCAGTGGTAATTCTATTTTCTACCACATCATAGCATCAGTTTACCAGTGCAGAGATTACACTCAAATAGTAGAGGGTAAATTTAGGAGCTCAGGATTGAAAGGGTTTAGAAGAAAATTAAATTTATATTAATATGTTAGGGGTGTACTTATTTATAGGCAATATTGTAACAACCCAAATTTGAATATAACTTTTCTATATGAGAATAATATACAATATAGAAAGGATTCATTACTCTTCTGACTTTAGAACTATCATCATAATTTTTTACAGTAACTATGGTAGGTCTAACTGTTGAATTGTGATCATGGTATAAACATAAACAACTTCCTGTGTGAAATAAATTGCCATTTATGTTGCATTCTCAGTAAAATCAATCCTCTAATTACTATAAAAAACCTCAGTAATGTAGGCTATTTAATGTGACATCTTCTGCATGGAAAAAGACATCTTGCTGATATTATATTTACTATTTGGATTTGACTATTTGGAACTTTGCGCTTTCTTGATTTAATGCTGAACTGGATGGTGTAATCTTTGTTGGCTTGTGACTTGATTCCAACCATTTGTGTGTAAAGTGGAATTAAAACCCTTTTTCATAAGTTTATTCTCTGTATTGCCTTTAAGTATGTCATACTTTCCAACAGTTACACAACAGCTTCTTTGCCAAATAACTGGATCACTGAAGCACAGGATATAGAAAAAGATGGATTTTATTAGAAAATGCATAAAACTGTGGGAGAAAAAGTAACAGACTCAAGGTAGTCACTGGAACTTTAACTTCATTGGTGGCTGTTCATGTACTAATATTTATTTAGAAAGCCCTACCAGAAAATGCTCTATACACTGAACAACAGGTTATCTCTACCCACAATCAAACTGGATCTTATTGAATCAACCAAGATCAAAGAGTTATTCAACTACTGCTAATGGTCCGGAAGACCTGGGATCAATCCCCAGTCACATCATATCAAAGACTTTAAAAATGATGCTTGATACTGCCCCGCTTAACACTCAACAATTTAAGGTACATATCAAGGGTAAAGTGGAGCAATCCAGGGAAAGGAGTAGTGCCCTCCCCTACAGCTTGGTGTAGTAGCAATTGAAAAGGAAGCCTCCTGGTGGCCTTCAACTATGGTCGCCAACTTTACTTTGCTTATAGTGATTAGCTAGAGAAAAACTTCAAGTTTGTCATTTTATTTTAACTTGTGCTGCTCTTGATACTGATTTCCAAAATTGAAAGGTCAGAGTAAAAATGATGTTGAATTAACTCTATATCAACTGACCCACTATTCTAGAGAGATTATTATGCATTATAGTAGAAGTGTAATAATCAGATGTTTATTTGTTCTGGGTTAGTTGGTGTTTTATGGTGTATCAATCAATCCCTTGTGGGTTATATAATATCAAATGCTGCTTTTAGATGAATATGATTTGTAAGCAAATAGTTTGTATGTTCTTTTATTCCTAAACAAGTCATTAGAACTCATTTGTTTGTACCAAGTTGAATGTTTTTAAGTATTTCTATCTAATGCAAATAATTCTATTTAATATCAATCATTTGTTTGCACACAGTCAAATGATTTCAAGTATTGCTATTTAAGTATTGCTATTTACTGATATTTCATTATTTGATTTTTAAGTAGCCCATTTTGAAAAGATTAAACATAAACAACTTCCTATGTTAAATAAATAGCCGAAACAAAACAAAAAACCTCAAATTAGGTAGAAAATTACCAGCACCCCCCCAAAATTGCTGGGTGAACAAAGAATGGCAAGGTCAGAGCTTTTATATATTTATTTATCTGTATTATTCTGTTTTTAATGACTTTAGCACCCTCTCCCCCAAAATTTGCCCACAACCAAGAGTTAAAAGAAAAATTATGGCTTCCACTCAATTTGAAACTAGACAAGCAGAAGAAAAACTTTTTTATGCTGGCTGACTAATGTATAAAGAGTTAAAAATTTCTTTGCTCTTTTTTGAAATACTATTATTCCAATTTTAGATTGTCGGTTTTTAAAAGAGGATAAAATAAAAACAAAAAATGCCTCAAATTGGGTGAAAAATTAAAAAACAACAAAATAAAACCAAAAACTAAAAACCAAAAACACAGGTTAGATAAAAAAGAGCAAGGTAGGAGCATTTAGGTATTAATCTGTATCATTATATGCTTTTAATGGCTTTAATTCCTACTTTAGAGTTATGTAGCAGTTACCTGTTCAATAGATCTTGGTCTCTACTAACAAGGGTTTGCCAGGCCTGTAAAAAAAAAAAACTCTCTTCAAAGGAGAAATAGAGAGTTTATATTGAGTTCAGGGGTTGAGTTCATTTGAATTTGTAAGTGCAACAGATATGCATTTGCTGCTAAGAGGAACCTACCAAGATGTGAGAGAACTAATATCAATGAGAACATAACATATCCCCCACTCCCCAAAATAAGTAAATAGAATAAAATAAAAAATTAAAAATTAAAAAAAAAAAAATTCAAGAATCCATTTGAAAACTGTGAATTTCATACACCAAAATAACTTGGTCTAGGTGAGAAATAAAAGAATAAACTAGCCTTGTGGGTAGAGTGTTCACCAGTAGCCCAGGAGACCAGGGTTCGATTCCAGGATGAGTCATACCAAAGACTCAAAAAACAATATTTGCTACCTCCTTGTTTAACACTCAGCATTATAAGGTATGGATCAAGGATAAAGTGGAGCAATCCAGCGAAAGGAGTAGTGCTCTCTCATACAACTTGGTGTAGTAGCTATTCAAAAGGGAGCTTTTGGGTCACCCTTGACTACAGTTGCCAACTTTACTTACTTTACTTACATTGATTTGATTAAAATAAAATTGGATACTTAGATTTTAACTAAGTTAAAATTTTAAAAAAAGGGGGAGATTTTTTTCTTGTGAAGGGAAACTCATATTATCAAAACCCTTCAAGCGTAGCACTTGAGGTGTACAACTCTGTAGTAATAACCTTGATCAAATCAGAGATGTCGATTTCTGCAATATAACAATATATTCCCTCCATAATCAGTTAGATATCTTGTCCTGGGTGTCACTGGATAATGGTCTTTGAGGGAGGAGAACATTATATGACCAACACAAGTGTACAGCAATGGAAACCATGTAATGCAGCATAGTGTATGTGAAGTAAAGTGGATGAATTCAAAGATATGGATATACACCTGTTTCCTAAAATAAACAGGATGCAGATGCCCCAGCAGATATGCTACATAAATTGTGTGGGTGGCATTCTAGAAGAGTCAGACACTGAAAACTGAAAAACAACAAGAAGTATACATATTTCCTAAAGTAAACAAGACGCAGGAATTTCCTCAGTGGAAGTGCATGCCTGACAGGAAGTGTGTCCACATGCAACACATAGGTGGGAGGTGTGACCACAATGATTATGTAGGCATCCAGAAAATTATATAAACCAGGAAAGATTTTGACCTCAGCAGAAAGGCAGAGAGGTTTCAAAGAAAAACTGCACCGTTGCTCCATTGTGTGTGGATTTCAACCATCTCTGACTCGCTTTTACTCTACCTATATGTACATTTTCGGTAATAAAAAACATCAATAAAAGAAACAGATTATATTTTTATACACCAGTATTGTTGTTGTCTTTCTCTGCTATTAAACAACAGCATCTTCAGCTGAGCAGAATATAGACATCATATATGTACAGGGATACAGATATTACCATAGTAAACAAGAACTAAAATAACCATGATTCTGGTAATGGATGGACATTTGCCCAGGCATCTGCATGGAAAAACTCCATCAATGCGACCATTGGAGCTGTAGGAATGCTTCTCAGTCCTCATGCCTTAAAATCACTCAATAGCTTTGGTTTGGTTTGGTTTTATGGTGTATCAACCATTGAAGGTTACTTAATGCCAAATCCTCTTAATACATATATATTAAATATATATGATTTGTAAACACATTTTGTTGATAACATTCTAAAATGAGCTTGAGCTTGTTTTTTGCACACAGTTAAATGGTTTCAAGTATTGCTATATAAAAGTCACAATTTAACATCAGTCATTTGTTTGTTATCATAGTTTACAGGTAATTTCATTTTAAAATGAGAACTAATTTGTTTACACACAAGTATTGCTATTGTTTCTAACCAGTTAAATGGTTTCAATTATTACTATCAAACACAACTAATACTTTTGAATATTAATCCTTTGTTTGCAGACAGTGAAGTGCTTACAAGTACTGCTATTTAACACTAATTATTCTATTCCACACTATTCATTCATTTGCACACAGTCAAATGGTTCCAAGTATTGCAATGTAATACCAATAATTCAATTTAGGCATATAGTTAAAGAGTTGCAAGTATTGCTTTTTAACATAGATAATTCTGTTCAACATTAATTGTTCGTTTGCACACAGTTAAATGATTACAAATTTTGCTATGTATAACAAACAATTCAATTAGACATCAGTCATTTGTTTACACAAAGTTAAATAATGAAACAGTTCGATTTCTAACAATTCAATTTAGCATAAGTCATTTGTTTGCACACTGTTTAAAAGTTAAACAGTTCTATTTGGCCCATAGATTGGACCCTATCAGGTGCTACCACTCCCAGGTCCACTCTGACTGGGAGTAATGGCAATGAAAGGGTACTCCATATTCCTTACAGGCCTCTTCATGAATGCAAATAAAACAGAGTTTATGATTTTTAAACAAGGAGGAGCCCTTTCTATTTTAAATGGCAAGCCGCCAAAATTTGTAAACCAGTTGATATTGGCAGCAATATCTCATCAACTGAAAGTAATGTTGAGATACACATAGTGAAGACTGCTATTGACAGGTTATAGGTCATATGGAAATATGATAACACTGATAAGATCAAACAAGATTTCTACCAAGTTGTTGTGTGTCAGTACTTCTATAGGGATGTATCACCTCGACTTGAACAAAACATATGGAGAGAAAGCTCAATAGGAACTACACAGGAATGCTATACGCTGTTTTGAAAAAATCCTGGAAGCAGCAACCCACAAAGCAGCAACTGTTCCACCATCTACCTCTCATTTCACAAACCATCCAAGTAAGCCATGCTGGACACTGCTGAAGTAAGAATGAACACATAAGTGATGTTCTCCAATGGACTCTAACACATGGACAAGTCAGTGTTGGCTGACAAGCAAAGACTTCCATACAGCAACTCTGTGTGGACATTGGATGTAGTCTAGAGGATCTGCCAGGAGCAATGGATAAGAAGGACAGATGGCAAGAGTGTCAGGGAACTCTGTGCTATTAGCATGACTTGATGATGATAGCAATTTAACATTAGTGATTCTATTGATCAAGAGTTCCAATGTAATATAAGTAACTAGCACACAGCTGTATGGTTTCAAATAACTAATAACAATACTTAGTAAATGATTGAACAGTTCTATATGACCCATAGATGGGTTCCTAATAGGTACTACCAATCTGAGTCAGAGTGGACCTGAGAGTAGTGGCAATGATGGAGTACTCTAAATTCATCAAAGCTCCAGGGGGAGTTCCTATGGTGTAACAGATAATGTGCTGACATTGCAGTAAGCAAGTTTGAATTCCAGTCATGCTCTTATGTTCACTTTTGGGAAATCTTAAGAAAGTATGAATTCTGTTAACACTTAAGCTATAAGGATAGCTTTGACATTAAATAGCCCATGAAGGTTTATATGTAATTAAAATGAAATAACCTTGGTAACCAAAGCTCCAGGACTGAAGCCTTACCATTAGATGTAGTTTTATGTCATGCCCATTGAGGAGAGGGGTCTTACCTCTCTGTAGCAGTGCAGTTGAGATTTTCTACAGCCCCAGCCAATAGGGCAAGTTATTCTGGGATAAACATGAGTAGTTAAAACTGAAAATTATGATGAGGATATTCAATGTTCTTAAGCTGAACATAAATAATTATAATCATCATTAAGATATGCTGACAATATGGATTCCCTTGACTCTCTCTCACCCACTGTCCCTATCAATCATTGTTCTTAATATGATCTCTAGATGGCATCTATTGTTTGCAAAGAGCAGATGAAGTTTTTGCTGCTCAACCAACACTGATGTGTTCATTTTTAGGAATCTATAGAATGTAGCTTATGAGTTTGTTCTTACTTCTCGATTGGTGCCTCGCATGTCTTGCTCGTCTTACTTGGATAGTTTGTGAGATAGGAGGTAAATGGCCATACAACTGCTGTTTTATGGGATGCTGCTTCTAGGATTTGTTCAAACCAGCATGTAGGATGTAGTTTTCATATAGCTTTTTTTCCAAGAGTTTCATTAATTTTCAGATGGTGCAACTATACAATAGTATTGACACGGCTACATCTTGGAAGAATTTCCATTTTATTTTATTAGAGAGATCAGATTTCCATATGGTCATTAACCAGTCAATTAAAGTTCATGCTTCCCCTATGCATATATTGACATCTCTTTCAGTATTGCTATCTGAGTAATCTAAGTAATAGGTGCCTGGCTTGGAGTGATGATTAACAAGCTAGTCTTACAGATCAATTACTAGTGCAGTGAGTTCAATCCTCATAGATGTTTTACTATAGCTAAGCTTAGTATATCTTGAATAATCAAAGTAAAAACAATGTCATTTAAATGCATTTGTGAACAGAAAAGAAATTTTTTTAATAAAACAACCCTTTTTAAATGCATTGAAAATAGAATAAAAATAAAGAAAATCAGGAAAGCAAGGAAAATACTAGGAAGAATCAATAGTTTTGCAATATTTTGGTATGTACTAGTTTGCGGCATGAATATTAAGTGACTGAAGCAGTTCACGCTATGGTAGGTGACTGCTGTATTGGTAGTATTGTGGTAGTTGGTGTGCTGACTTCACATTTGATTTGGAAGCTGCAGAGATAACTGTACAACAAAGTCTAATTCAAGAACTTGTTGAAGGTGCAGTTGATCACAGTACAGTAACCTGATAGTTGAAGAAATTTTGATCAGGTCGCAAGAACCTTAACAATTAGGCAAGGTAAAGTAGGCCTAAATCCATGGATTCCAAGGCTGTGCTCTAAGTCAAAGAGGCAAAGCTGGTGAGTAGCACTCAGAGAATATCAGGTGAACTTGGTATCTCACAGTCCAGAGTCACAGCCTCAGTAAAAACATCCAAAGCTGCCAAATTGTGCCTCATGTTACCAAAGTATCGCAAAACTTTTGAATTATCCTTGTAATACTTTATAAGATATAAATTAAAAATATAACAAGACACTTTAGATGTAAATAGAAGTTTTCAGTCTTTATTTTAGAGATATGTCTTCATTATATCTTATGATGAATCAAAGAGAAAATCTTGCATCAATAAAAGTAATACTGAAATACACTTGGATATGAGTCAGATATGTAGATCCTAACTGGTATACCAGCTATGTTTACTATAAGCCTTATATATTTATGAGATCAAAGTTATTTCTACATTAACTAAATGATTAATATTTCTCCAGAGGAGAGATTTATTTTAAACAATATTCTCTTTCACTGATATTTTATGTTTCATTAAATATTCAAGAAATCATTTTTAGAAATAGAAAAATATCAAAATAAACCAACTGGTATATATAAGTGGATATGTTTCTAAGTGAGTATACAGGTCCTCCCCACTTAAAAGAAACAACAATTTTACTTATCTCCATTCCATACATTTTATATTATGTCAGACAAAAGTAAATGTAGTTTAAAAAATTTGATGAAAATGTACACCTGAGTGTGTGTGTATATATACATATATATATATATAATAAAAATAAGCATCAATAATATAATTTGGTAAAGTTATAAATAAAGAGTGCTCAAAATCAGTGATAGAGCATATATATCTAATGTTTTGATAGATTGGGGCATTTCAAACATGCCTTAATAATTGAATTTGAAATTATCTAAATAGGACTTTCACCATTATTTAATTTAAAAAGATACATGAGCAACAAATATTTCATGAAGCATACAGACTGCTGCATGAGAAAGGCAATTATTGGAATCACATCATAATAAAGAGATCATTTGATAAAAGTTATCCTTTATCCAATTATCCTATCGTGAGATATTGGGGGATACCAAATTCCGTCGGAAGGACATCTTGCACAAGAAACTTGATGCTTTCTTTGGTAGATGAGTGTGTTGTCATCTGGTTCAGCAAGTGAATAATCAATTGGGCAATCAATTGCATTTAACTCTTTGTCCACACAGATTTCAATTTGCTTTATATAATGATGTTTACTCATCTGTAACAAAAAAGAAAGAAAAATAAATTCAAATGAAACACCAGCAGAATTATCAAGTTTTTAAAAACAGTAAACACAGAGAAATTTCATTCTGTAAAATGAGAAAGTTAAAAGTCAGCAATAAGTTGACATTCATGCATTATATTTCTCTTAACAAGAATTTAATCAATTTCTTTGAATAAGAAAATGTGCAACTGAATTATTTCTTTTGAAAACATTATTTTCATTTGTATGTATTTACCCAATCACTTCACTATGGGCAGGTTTAAATTCAGAGTTCTATTTCTCTTAGACTGGTTCCTATTTCAGGGTAAAGGAGCCTGGTCTGTTCTACTAGTTAGAGAGAGACTATTTGGATTCATACCTTTCCTATGGGTATTAGTCCAATGGGAAATGCAGACAACCTGGTTATGGATTTGAACCCTGGTCAACATGTCCATTTCCTATGATAATAACTGTCACACTATAAGAGTCTTCAGTATTCATTTTCATTTGCAAACAATTTTTATGTTAAAAAGAAAAGAAAGCAAAAGAGGAACAATACTGATATTTATCAGGGTTTGTTTAAAAGTTCATAGGCTGCCCTAGATACTCTTATGGAATCTAACCAAATGAGGTTTATTTTTCAATATAGTCCTCCTTGTGCTCCACACATTTCTTCCATTGATGTTGCAGCAGTAGGATTTCATTGGTCAAAAAAGTCATCAGCAGCAGATATAACATCAGTGTCAGAACTTTTCCCTTGTTAATAAAACAGATGAACCAAAATAAAAACAATAACTTACTTTATCATAAATGCAAGTGACAACAGGAACAATATTCAAAGAATTTAATACAGCATTGCAGAAATCTTTGCTCTGTAAATAAAAAAGAAATTATCAGTGGGGCACAGTTATATCTTTTAGATGCATACAGTATTGGACAAAAAAAAACCAGAGTGAAAAGTCATTAGCAAAGGATTAATCACAAATCAAATTAGGATATCAAATCAAGGAAAAGAAAATTATGACTTTTCACAACATCTAAGGGAACTTTGACAACAATAATCAAGGAAAATAATCACTTCCAATAAGTATCTAAGACATTGAAGTAACATTAGAATTTGTGACAATACTAAAAATGGTTAAGTTTTTTCCCTGTTTGTTATTTTTTGTCTAATAATGTATATTAGTATAAATAAGGTTTCTTATAAAGTCAAACACTAAATCTAGATATAAAAAAATTATTAATCTAAGAGCACCACAGAAATAAACTTTTAATTCAGCTTTTAACAATAAGATCAAATATTGCAACATCTCAGAGTATAAGTGGGACAATAACATAAAATGCTGATTTCAGTAATTATGTAAAAGTTTTACATGACGTAGGGGGTAATTTATTCAGTTTTTTTACTTTGATGAATGCTGAATGAAAGTGGCACCCAATGAGACTTGAACTTAGGTTTGCTAGTCTAGCTTGCTAACTATTACACCATCTGAGGTACCCTGATTTAGGGAGATAAAAAATAATCTTCCTTTGGTTTGTGGGCATATCTTCCCATGTTATATGTTGGATGGTCAAATGAGAATTGAGACTCCTTGATCTTCCAATTTTTTGGGGTCCTGGTTTCAAAGTGAGGAGATCTATGTTGATAGCTTTGTTCATAGAACAGAATTGGGACTTTATCTCAAACTTCAGCAGGATTTTATTTCACCTTACCATTTAAATGAAAACCATTGAAGAAAAGTAAGACTTTTATATTCTTGTTTTTGTATCTTCTTTTATGCAGCACTTTTTCAGGAAACAATGTGAGTAATTTATCTGTTTGGGACATATTGCTTTTCATTTTTATATGTTGTCATATGTGCATTAAATATTTTATATGTTTATATGAGTTTATCTTGTCTTTCCTTTCTGCTTATTCACTGTTAGTAGATCAATGGATTCTACACAAATGGTAATATTGGAACCTGGTGAATAGGGATAAAACTAGATATCCTCCCTAATACCTGACAACCCGTATCACTTTGATACTGATAAAAGTATACCAATAAATATTATCATTAATTCCAAAAATGGTTTAGTTCACTTTATATCATGAATTTATTTACAGGGTGTTTCAAAACATTTAATATCATTTCAACTGTGGAGGGTGTTTCAGAAAATAAGATATAATTTTATAATCCAATAACTTGACTTATTCAAATGATCCCAAATTTTAACAGCATGTGTAGAAACTCAAAATTCCACGTATAATGTTTAAATGTCTTTACTTTTCCAGTGAATAGCATTTCTACAGCTGGAAAGAAAAAAATTAAGAGAACTTTGAGTTGTTTCTACACAAGTTGTTAAAATTTGACAATTGGTCAAGTTATTAGATTATAAAATTATATCAATTCTTCAAAAACACCCTGTATTTTGCGGGTGTACTTTTTTTATTCCTGTTTATTTTGGCTTTTATTTTTACAGACATTGTGGATCACAGCTACAACTAAGGGAACTTTGACAACAATAATCAAGAAAAATAATCACTTCCTGTATCTAAGCTCCATGAGCATTGCATCTCTGGAAATTATAGAAGTTATAAAAAATTAATCATAAGCAAAAAAAATTAAACAAATCAGAGTTTGGAAATTCTTTTTCAAGAGCAGAGATAAAATAAATGAATCATTATTGCTTTCAGCTTCTTTATTCTCATTTGATGTTATTTTCTCCAAACTATTGAATTCTTTCAAGCTGTGGCCATGTCAGTACTATTGTATGGTTGCACTACTTGGATTTTAATAAAACACTTGGAGAAAAAGCTAGATGAGTGAGAACTACATAAGGAAGCTATGTGCTGTTTTGAACAAATCCTGGAAGCAGCACCCTACAAAACAGTAGCTCTGTACAGTCACTTACCCCCGATCTCACAAACAGTTCAAGATATGCTGGGCACAGCTGGAAAAGTAAGAATGTTCCTCTATGGAATCCAACACATGGACACACCAGTGTTGGCTGATCAACAAAAATTTAAACATTCATCAGCTCTGTGCAGATACTAGAAGCCATGTAAAGAACTTACTAATAATGATGGCCAACAGGAACAAATGACAACAGAGAGTCAAGAGAATCCCTGCTGTCAAGATGCCTTGATGATGGTGATGATTATAATGAGTTAAGCTAAAGTTATAATTAAACTACCTCCCTGAGAGGGCAGGATTCAATATGAGGGTAGGGACAAATATTGATCAGTTTCTTCAGCATTCCTCTTTTGGAACATCTCAGATATCAGGGACTGATTTTGACCCAATCACTTTTAGTGCACTGGCAATGCTGCCAAAGGGACATCCCCTTGAAACTGACATACTTAACATATCACTAGATACAGATAATAGGAGGATACACCTGTACCATGTAAGGTTAACAATTTAATAACAACAGAAAAGTTAGTAGCTTGGAAAACATTAAACATACTTTTTAAATATATAATTGAATGATGTGAAGGAAAGAGAGTGAGAAAAGCAGATAATTATAGACAGACATAGGATTATAATCAGCTCAACAATAATATGGGAAAGTATCTGGATTTTGAAAGCTGATACATTTATTTAACTATAAAATGGAATTAGCATCACTTTAAATTTTTCCCTAAACATTTATAAAAATAATGCAATCAGCAAAATTCATTGTTTGAAAAATGAAGAAAATTGCATTATTCATGAGAAAAGAAATAAAACTAACCTTGAATGTGATATAAGTGTTGGGAATTATTCCCCTTTTTCCTAAAATACTGAAAAATAGAAGGAAATTCATTTAGCAATAAAAAATCAGTACAAATAATAAATAAACTTGTTACTACTGTAGGGAGACAATGAATAATTGTATGCACCACTTTTGGAACATAGTGCACATTTTATCTGTTTAGGTCACATCTGTGTATCTTTATGACATTCCTGTAATACTTGTTATATGTTTTTATGCATGTATGCATTAAATGTCTTATATGTTTATATGAGTTTTTCTTGCCATTCCTTTCTGTTTATTTGGTGTTAGAGTATCAATGGATATACTAATGCTAATATCAGACCTTGACGAATAGGGACATGATTAAATATCCTCTCTAGCACAAAATACTGGTAATGTCTCCAATATTCTTTTACTAATTTTTGACTAGTTTTTCTTTCAGCTAATTGTTGCTTTTCCAATAAAATTTCATGCTGTTTTACATTCTATAATTGTCAAGTAAGCATTACATGGTGGAAATATCCTTAATAGCAGTAGAGGAAATGCGGTGGATGTTTAATTAGTATTAATGGAGACATTTCCTGTTATTTATCCTTTATCAAATCTTGATCAATAAAAATCTACTTATTTATCATAATTTTGCATTTATATTTTATTCAATTCTCATAATAAAATACATAATATAGATTCATTTATAATGCTCTATACAATAAGAATGGTTCAATATTCTGACGAGTTTAGTAGAAAAAAACCTTTTAATGTAAGATCACCCTCTCCTTAAAGTAATTAAATAAAGATGTTTTCTTATTCTTTCTAGTTAGACTGTTGGAAGAAGGAGATTAAACTTATATTTATTTGAATGACATGTATAATCACCTTAGTGATTTACCCAACTCCTCCACCATGAGCAAACATAGGTTAATTTTGAAGTGGAGTTTAACAGGTTTGAATTCAGAATTTTCCTCCTTCTAGACTAGTTTCCATACCAAGACTAAAGAACTATTTACCTATAGCTGAAGGAAGCATAATTGGATTCATACTTTTCCTAAGAGTATTAGCACTATGAGAAATGCAAATGCTGTCATCTAGGATTTGAACTTGTGTCGCCATATTCATTTTCACTGACAATAACTATTACACCAAGAGCACCTCAACCAAGTGTATGGTCTCAAAACTCAAAGACTGACCATATTAAAAAAAAAATTATCCATTGGAACTGACAGTGTTCCACAGAATCTTCATTGTACAAATTCAGTTTCCTTATTCCTGATGGATCTCTATGATCCCCAAATAGACATTGTAGAGAAGAGGAAAATCTCGTATTTTGTTTTGGCACGCTATTTAATTCAACACTGAATTTCACCCAATCAGGATGACATATCCTATTCAGCCCGGACCTTCATTTCCGGCTAGCAAAACGGGTGAGCGGCCAAACACACTCTCTTCTACTTGAGACAGCGACCGGAGCAGTCGTGTCTCTGGTCGCCCCTGCTTAGCGATGCTTTTTAGCTAAACAAGCCACCCAGTGGGACATCTCACTGTGGCTTTAACCCTAGCAGCAGCAACATGGACACTCAACGAGGGAACCATCTAATTTATGGATTCTTTGCGTCTAATATATTTTAGACCAAGGAATCCCAGTTGAATATGAATTAGATACGTTCAGCATGCCTTCCATAAGCACCACAAAAATTTACTATGTCGATCCGAGCGCCATTCCGCTCTCGACACACTAGCCCCCATTTCACCTCTGGTCCACATTAATGGAGATAACGCCTACTCTCCCCAATTACCAGACACACAAAACTACACGGTGACCTTGAATACTTCCCTCACACGTCCAACGACACGCTGCCATCTCAACATCCCGCTAAGCTATCGCGTCTCCAAAACCAACAAGCCTAAATACCACGAGTCTTGCAGCACCAAGAACAAACCGCCTCAAAGCTGCAAATAAAAAACTTTCGTTGTTGTGTGTTAAAGAATAGTTTCGCAATTCATTTGTTGCCTTAAAAATATAGCGCTTAATAAATAACCATTTCATCACCGCTATAACATCATACAGACAACATTAGAGTAAACTTAGTTTCCAAACTCCATTTTTATCACTACTTAACAGGTCCATTTGACATGTATTATACTTTGCTGATTTGGTCAGAGGCCAGCAAGCAGGTGAAGTCAAATCTAGTCATATAGCTACATTCTTTTACATCCATTTCTCTATGCCATATTGTTTAATTTAGGTGATTTAACAAGAACTAATACTTTCAGTGTAATTTTACAGCAAATCCTAAAAAAATAAGCATAGTTTAGATCAGTCATGAGCAAACTGCAACCCACAATCCTTTCTGAATGGCCAGCATAAGACTTCAGTTTTTTATGGTAAAGATCTTTTTACCAAAGAGAATAAAATCAACTTTTTTCTATTTCTAAGGCAGATGCTTACACATATGGTCATCTGTAGTGAAAATAGTTGAGGTACTCAGCAGAGTCCAAATACTAAAAAAAAAAGGAAGGAAAGATGTCGCCTGAATTTATATAACCTATCAGCAGGAATGACCAAATAAGTGCCAAGGGCATGTAATTCCTGTAGTTTTACATTGGCTAAAATAATCTCTCCATTTGTATTGCATATTTTCAGATTTTTAAAATACTAATATCTTTACATATTTCCCCGAAAAAAAATAATGTGATTATTTACATATGCATCAGAATTTCTACCTCAGATAAGAGTGTAGTATCTGTGGAAATCTCACAGTTATTTCTAAAAACTATGTAATATAAAACATGCTAAATAAAACAGTTATTTCAATGAATACAAGATTTAAAACTTAAAAGAAAATTATAGATGATTCTTTTCTTAGATTTTTTTTGTAATGCAGTATTGGATAAAATACAGACAGTAAAAAAGTGAACCATTTTTTATTATTGACAGAAATTTTAATGTAACTTCAATGGCTTAGACACACATAGGAGGGTGATGATTTTTGATTATTGTTATAAAAGTTCCCTTAGTTGTTGCAAAAAATTGTACCTTTCTGTACCTCAGAAATACCAAAAAATAGGAAGTTTCTTATAATTTTCTTTTCCTTAATTTTGATATCCTAATTTGTGATTAGTTCTTAGCTCATGACATTTTGTAATAATTAAGAGAACTTTAACAACAATAATCAACAAAAATAATTACTTCCTATGCATGTCTAAGCCACTGAAGTTTCAGTAATATTGTAGCAATAATAAAAAATGATTCTATTTTTTTCACTGTGTAAAGATAGATGCAAGGAGAAAGAAAGGTAATATATATAATTAGATTTTTACAGGTACTGCTATTACAGACAGATACAAGAGAGAAATGCTGGTGAGTGACATGTTGATCTTCAACAGAGTACACAGATACTATACTCTTGTTCTTGAAGTAGAAAGTAAAGAAAGGAGAAAAAATAATAGTATTTAGTAGTTGGTTGTGTGTGTTTTATTGCATATCAACCTGTGTAGTTTATTTAATGCCAAATCTTGTTTATACATATACTAAATATATATGATTTGTTAATAATTAGTAAGTACTATTTTAAAATGTACCAGAGCTCATTTGTTTGTAAACAGTTAAATGGTTTCAAGTATTGCCATTTAATACTAATAATTCAATTTAACATCAGTCATTTCTTTGCACATACTTAAATGGGTTCAAATATAAAAAGGATTAAATAGTTCTATTTGACCCATAGATGGAACCTTAACAGGTATTAACATTCTGGGTCAAAGTGGATCTGAGAGCAATGGTAATGAAGAGATACTCCACATTCCCCAAAGCTCCAGGACTGGAGCCTCTACATCATATCCAGGACACTTGTTGGAGAGGGGGTCTTACCCATATGCAGACAGCATATTCTACAGCTCCAACTCACATGGTGAATTAGTACTTGAATAATTTTGAACTGTAGAATTATTATGATGGTTGGTTAAAAGTTTAACAATATTTTGATAATATGAAGTACAATTTAGCAGCTCTGGATACTTATGCTGAAGTTGTGAAGATGCCAAGCTCACCTGATACTGGATTTGCCAGAATGGCTTGGAGTACAGCCTTAGAATCCATGCTTTTAGATCTACCTGATCTTGTCTGATTGTTCCTGCAACCTGAGTGGCAAAATTTCTTCAACCATCTGGTTACTCTACTATGATTAACAGTACCTTCACATTGCACAACAATTGTTTTTGGTTGCTTCCATTGTGTTAGGGCTAGTTTGAAAGTTTATATTCCTGAATTAGACAACATTGCATGTTCATCTGTACTGCTTTCATATCCTGCATGGAGTGAAGCTATGCACAACACGTCAACACACCAACTACCATGATACTACCAACTGCAGTAAGTACCTTTCCACAATTTGAACTGCTTCAGTCACACGATATACATGCCTCAAACTAGCATGTTACCAGAATATTGCAAAACATTTGACTCACCCTAGTATTATTAAAATTATTCTAATTCTGAATTAATTTTTCAACAGACTGAAAACAACTTATCATTTACCTTGAGATATTATATTTTTGATACAAATTCAAAGCTGTGTTGAAATAATTAAATTCATCTGGTGTTAATTTGTCAGACAGTGAACAAGTGCCATGTTTCTTCCATTCATGTTTCCTAAAAGAAATCAGAAAATTTGTGTCAAAATAAATTTAAAAGATTTTTTTTTTCTTTTTTTTTTTTAAAGATGTATACTTTATATCAATATTTTCAGAAATTTATAGTTTTTGGTCCAGTTCAACTAGTCAAATTCAATGTAGATGCATTCTAAATGTTGGAACTGCAATTCATTCGCTCCTATAATTTTTTCACTGATAGAGAATATACAGAGGGTCATCGCAATAAAATGACTCACATTTCACCCAGGAAAAAAATTTTTGCTTTATTTCTCAGTATAATCTCGATTCTTTAAACACATTTTTCTCTTTTAAAAACAAGTTTATGCATTCATTCATCATAGAAATCTTTGGACTGTATTTTTAGTCATTTGCTTTTGGTGTTCTTCACTTCATCATAGCATGAAAATTTTGTTCTATGTCGAAATCCTTTGAGTGGAAATTAAAGGTAGCCAGATTTGGACTGTAACAAGGATGTAACAGCTGTTATCAACCAATCTGACTGATGGTTTCTACTGTTCTTGCTACAGTATGAGGCCTTGAATTGTCCTGGGCAAACCCAATGGAAACTGGCCTTAAAAAATGCAAAGCTATCATTTACAATTTTGTATGTTGTACACACATAATTTTCTAGTTGTTCAGAAATGTCCTCTTTTGCAACTCTTCCCTCAGCCAGAATAAGTGGATTAACTGAATCCAACATTTCAGGTTGAAACAATAAACATTAGCACTCACCTGATTTAAAGCGTCTGCAGTACACAACATGTAAAGAAACCATTTGTAAGAGATTCAGGACACATGGTCAGTATGATGTTAGAAAATGAAAAAATTCTAAGTAAACTCATGGCAGAAATTCATAATTGAAAGATAATTTCTAAAAAATTCATACAAATCAATAATGATATGAACAATTAATACAGAAGATGTGGAACAAAAACAAATCAATCCAAATGGTGCAATGCATAAACAAACAGTTTTTGTTTGAATTTCTGAGATAAGGAATAATCATTATTATACACCGATGTATTCAGACTAGTGTCCTCATCTTGGT
Source organism: Sepioteuthis lessoniana (assembly GCA_963585895.1). Lineage (NCBI taxonomy): Eukaryota > Metazoa > Mollusca > Cephalopoda > Myopsida > Loliginidae > Sepioteuthis > Sepioteuthis lessoniana. The sequence continues at coordinate 24,015,853 of OY757940.1, forward strand.
TGTTATTATAGTCACACTGTTTCAGCAATGGAAGAAGCAGACAAGTGACATCTCAATGATGAATTAGCTTGAAAGAAATAATCGATTGAAGATATTCTCTAAGCACGAGGAGTAGAATGAGAACAAGCTATTCCTGTGGAATAAATAAAGAGTTCAGATTGAAATTTTCAAAAGAACAGATTACAACAGGCACCTGAAGATGGCTGGAAAGTACAATGGCCAAAATGTTGTGATTATAACAACAATCAAGATGAAGAAATTCGTTTGAGTATCATCAAGGCATGTTGACAGGATGGATTCTCTTGTCATCCATATCCGTTCCTATAGGCTATTGCTCTTGGTAAATCTTCTAGACAGTATCCAGTGCTGACGTATGTAAGTTTTTGCAAGTCAATTAACACTGGTGTGTCCATGTGTAGAAGTCCATAAGAGAATGTAGCTTATGAGTTCATCCTTACTTCTGCAGTAGTGCCCAGCATGTCTTGCTTATATTCCTTGAATGGTTTGAATGATGGGAGCTAAGTGGCTATACAGCAGTTGTTTTGTTGGGTGCTGCTTCCAGGATTTGTTCAAAACAGCACACAATATCTTTATGTAGTTCTAATCTAGCTTTTTCTCTCAGCATTTAATCAAAGTTCAAGTGATGCACCCATACAATAATACTGACAAGGCTACAACTTAGACAAATTCCTGTTTTATTTTATTAGAGAGATCAGATTTAACCTTTCAATAGCAGTCCATGCATTACCTATGTGTATCATGAGATTATTTTCAGTTGATGAGATATTGGTAGTGAGGTATATGAACTGGTTATCTAATTTCTGAGGAGCCTCATAGGCTACCGAGTAGGATCAAATAGTTTAGTCAGGAAACAGCCATCCAAAGATAACTATAACCATTTGTGTGTAAGGTGTACAATATAAATAAAGAGATTCAAACCTATCTTCAGTGTATATAAGAAAAGACTTACCAGAATGACAAATCTGGACTATCGTAAAAGAGATTTGGCCAATACAATCTCAGTTTATCTTCAATTGTCTACAAAGAAAAAATTATGGGATTTATAAACATACATAAATCATCAACAATTATATTTTTTCTTCTTCTTCTTCTTTTGATGATAAATTAATAGATATATGAAATCTCTGCCTAGTGTATGCATAAACATAATTATTACAACTGTAATATGTAATTTACCTAGAAGTTTCTATTTTAAAATAATACTATTAGAAATAACAGCTATAGTTTAGTCAATCCATTGTTTAAAAAAGTGATAATATATTAATCATAATGATAACATACTCAACAAAAATTTTCTTTTCATCATGAAATTCTTTTTAATGTATCTAAATATTTTGGGGGTACTGAATTCAAAAATAATATTAGTCTTTTCTTAATTAACTCTAGTTTTAGCAATAATTGGTACCCTTCAGATTATGATTTTACCTCAATATATTATCAGATTTTATCTTCTAATTTTCAAGCTACAGGCTAAAACCTTTTGCCTCAATAACCAGCCATTCTAATACCAAAGTAGCCAAAATATATGATAAATATTAAGTCACAGAAACAGTTTTGACTTGCCTCTATTATATATATCATCATCATCATCATATCGTGCTGGCAGCACGGATATCCCTGACCCTCTTTCGCCACTCCTCCCTATCGTTCATCGCCCTAGGTAGGTCTTCAGGACAACAACCTGTATCCTCACATAGCTGCTGAATGTACGTTCGTGCTGGTCGTCCTGCTTTTGCGCGGCCGTGTGTGGGGATCCATAAGAGTACATCTCTTATGAGTTCATCTCTGCTTCTCCAGCAATGTCCTGCATGTCTGGTTCGCCTAACTTGAATAGTTTTCGTGATAGGGGGCAGGTGGCCGTACAGTTGGTGTCTTGTTGGGTGTTGCCGCCAGGACTTGTTGAGGATTGCACGCAGCATTCTTGTGTAATTGCCATCTAGTTTCTTCTCCAGCCGTTTTGTTAGCGTCCATGTAGTGCATCCATATAGCAGTATCGATGTGACCGCTGCCTGGAAGAAACTGCGTTTCATTTTATCGGTTAGGTCTGATTTCCATATAGTCGATAGCCTATTGATAGCTGTCCATGCTTTCGTTAACCTCGTTTCGATGTCCTTTTCGGTTGATTCGACGCTGCTTCCTAGGTACGTGAATTTGTCTACTAGTTTAAGAGGGGTTCCTTCTAGAGTGGAGATGTCCCCCGTTTGGTTATAGCACATATATTCCGTTTTATGTGCATTAACATGGAGGCCTATGCTTGCTGCTGCTTGTTCCAAACTATGCAGAAGTGTTTCGGCTTGGTCAGGTGTATTTGCCAGTATCGCTATGTCATCGGCGTAGTCGGCGTCGGTAATTGTTGTTGCGGGGTATCTTCTGCTTCTTTTCTTCGTCAGTTCGAAGCCATTCTCTTTGATTTTGTCAATCGATGTTCTAAGTACGTAGTCTAGACAAATGATAAAGAGATACGGAGCCAGCGTGTCTCCTTGTAGTACTCCTGCTACTATGTCGAAGTATTCTGTGTCTCCATCTGGTGATCGTACTTTTACTTTAGTGTTTCTATAGAGAATCGTTATTGCCGCTACGGTTTCTTTAGGTATGCCGTACGCTAGTAGTATTTGTTCCATCTTTCCTCTGTGAATGGAGTCGAAAGCCTTGGTAAAGTCGACAAATATTAATGTCGCTTGTAGGTTCTTTGCCCGTACACCTTCAAGGATTCTGCGGATGGTTAATATTTGTGAGGTCGTAGATCTATTTCTTCGGAAGCCATTTTGGTTTTTTCTAAGTATGTTGTCGATTTTGGGTTCTATTCTGTTTCGTAGTAGGGCATTGTAGATTTTGGCAGCTATGGATGTAAGTGTTATGCCTCGGTAGTTTTTGGCTAATCCGAGGTCCCCCTTTTTAGGGAAGGGGAGTATGCATCCCTTCGTCCATCTATCTATCGGATTTTGATTGTATACTGCGTTGCAGTGTCGGAGCAGTATGTCGTCGAATTGTCTGGTCTTCCATACTTCCGGGGGAATTTCGTCCAGTCCTGCAGCTTTCCTATTTTTAATTTTTCTGAGAACCGAGTCGAGTTCTTCTTGTGTGAACGGTCCAAGTTTAATGTCTAATTGTTTGCTAATTATTCTGGTGATTGGTTCAGGCGTTATTTTTGGTGGGTTTCCAAGTAAGTTTTTGAAGTGCTGTTTCCACAGTTTTATTCTTTCTTGTTGGTTTGCTGCTTTAAGTTTTGCTTTGGCCGTGTTCTTTCTTCTGCTCACTTCGTTTATTGTTTGCCAGGCAATTCTAGATTGTCTATCTTCCACCGAGTCTCTAATCTTATCTATCTGATTTTGAATGTATTCTGTCTGTTCCTTTATATATATGCCTGCTAATTGATATTGTGCCGTTTTTAGTTTTAAGGCATTTGTGTTTGTTGGGTTTTTTCGATAGTTTTTGGAGGCTGTTTTCACTAGTGCACGTTTTTCTCTCACCGCTAAAGTTTCCCATGGGACTCTATATTTAGTTTTAATTTTTGTTGGAATGTATTTTGCTGCTGCCTCAAGGTGTGCATTGACGAAATTTTCGTATTCGTCGTTTGGTGTACTTTTTTCCGTCTTTTCTTGTAGTGTTTCGAATCTGTTTCTTAATTCTAATACGTATTTATCTCTTACATCTTTGTTGTTTAATAGGGCCCAGTCATAGTGTTTGGTGGTCGCTGTTCGTTTGTCGTTTTTTCGTAGGCTTAACCGTATTTTCGCCGTGACTATTCGGTGATCGGTGGACACACCCTCAAAAGAGGAGTATGCCTCGCAATTCAATGCACTATTCTTCCATTTCTTGTTTATAAGGACGTAGTCTATCTGAGCTTTAGTATTGTTTGCGTACGTGTATGTCCATAGTTTGCCCTCTCTTTTTTGGTAGTTTGTATTGAGGTATTGTTTGCGTACGTGTATGTCCATAGTTTGCTATATTCATAAATAAAGAGGGCTCAATATCAATGATTGAGCATATATATCTAAGGAGAGTATAAACCTAGAGTCAATGCCATTTGGTAACACAGTTTCTTGTCTACACATTAACTTGGTCCAATAATCATATAGATAAGAAATTGACTGTTACCAAGTATTGTTGACTTGATGCCTACACTATCCTAACTATATATATATATATATATATATACATATTGTATCACTGATATTGAGCAAACTATATATATAAACATACACACACATATGTGGAATATAAAACACAGAATGAAAGCAGAGAAAAATAAATTCTAGTAGTAAATCGGAAATTAGATAATCAAACACCTAAAGAGAAGCTTAACAACAAATGGATATAAGACATGACTGAAGTCTATGTCAACTGAATTCTTAAATATAGGACATTTATAATTTAAAAAAAAAAAAACATTGAACCAATCTGGCAAAACTGATTCTATATTTGGAATCAGTACCCCAGAATTATGCTCAAAATATTCCAATATCATTTGTAATATAAAGGTGAGAGGTTAATAATATTTTCTGCCATTTCCCTTGCAATTTGGTTTACTATATTATCATGCAATAAAGTAATATATATTGTATTGTGAATAAGATTTAAGACTACTTTTGTATGCCTGAAAACTTATGTATTCCTATTTTTTAACTTTTACAGTCACAATTAACTAGTAAAGTAACTTATTATATGCTACAAACTAACATTAATGTCCTGTGGATTGGTTTTTTGGATATTGACATATATTTATATATCATGGCTCATCTTCATGAATGAAGATTAAGAAGGCAGTGTCCATGTTGACTGCAGGTCTGGTCAGGTTTTGGTGATGTAGTGTTATATATATATATATATATATATAATCCCTCACATATATGTATTTACCCACCTCTCTGCACGAGCAGGATGTAACACAAAGTCAATTTTTAAATGGAATCTAACAGGTTTGAATTCAGAGTTTTTCTTCTCTAAGACTGGTTGCCATACCAAGGTTAGAACCGAGTCTACCTTACCATTTACTGCCATGTCTATGAAAATGCACACTCCAAGAGAAAGGGTTTTATGTAGTTATGGAGATTTCAAGTAAAGCAGTTAAAGTTACTAGGGTGAGTCAAAAGTTTTGCAATATTTTAGTAACATGAAGTACAATTTGAGAGCTCTAGATGCTTTTAGTGAGGTCTTGAAGGTGATAAACTACACTGGACTGTGAGATACTGAGCTTGAATACTACTTGCAGAATTTGTCTCTATAGTTTTGAGCTCAGCCTTGAATTCTACATTTTTAGACCTATCTGAACTTGCCTGATTGCTGAGGTTCTTGAAACACAAGCAAAATTTCTTGAGCCATGTGGTTACAGTACTGTGGTCAACTGCACTTTTGGAGAGAGTCCTGATGGCATAGTAGCTAACATGTTGAATTGCACCATTGTAGTGAGTTCAAACTCCTGTTGTGTAATTTATTTAAGGTATGAACCCCCTTATCTCCCTCAGGTATGGGTTAAATAGTATCACTACTATCCTTCTACAAGGATGGATTTGGCATTAGATAACTCACAAAGTTTGATATGCCATTAAACAAAAGAACCCAAACCAAACTACACCTTCAACTTTGCACAACAAATGTTTTAAGTTGCTTCTGTGGTATTATAGCTCAGTTTTAACTTGTTAAGTATAAGATCCTGATTTAGATTATGTTGCACATTCCTCTGTGTAGCTCAAATAACACATGGAGTGAAGCAATGCACAACATGTCAGTGCACTTACTACCATGATACTACTGACCACAGTGGGTACCTCCTGCAACTTGAACTGCTTTGATCATGTGATATATACACCATAAACTGGCACATACCAAAATATTGCAAAAGTTTTCACTAATCCTAGTAAAATGTATTATAGATGCTTAACACAATTTGTTTGAGAATCAACTAAAGGCAATTCTTCATTACTCTTGAGAGCAAAACTGAAAGTTAACACTAGAACCTGAAGAGGCAGTCAGATTTTAGCGTGAATTTTGGACCAAACAACTACCTTGAAAAGTGGTTGGCAGATGTAAAAATATAAGTTTAGTAGCCCAAAACAAAGTCCTATTTGTATCATTAAGGATAATGTTAAGGAAGAAACTGCTGGTTCACTAAACTGGAAATCAACTGGACAAGATGTCATCGATGGATTTTGATTGAAATGATTGAATTATATATATGAATGCTTTGTAGTTCACCTTAATGTCTGTTTAATTAAAGGAGCTAAAGGGAGTCTTCCTGACTGGATGGTCAAGGGCAGGACCATACTTGTCATGAAAGACTCATCAAAAAGTGAAGAAGTGGGAAATTATGGGTTTATTGATTGTCTAAACTTCCCCTGGAAAATATGGACTGGTATTCTTACTAATTTATAATTGGAAAAAAAAGGAAGAAAAAAAAGGAGGCTAGAGAAAATCCTAAGGCACTAAAGATAACCTAATTATTGATAGGACAATGCTATGTAGCTGTAAGCAAAGATAAAGCAACATTTGTTTTGCTAAGACTGATTTTAGAAAGACATGATATGGAGCTACATTTCTGGATCATTGAAACTTTGAAGATGTTTGAAGTATCAGAAGACATAACACAACTTATTTTGCCTTTTGATATACCATTTGCTGAAGTTAATTGCTGTTGTTTTGAAAGTAATATTTTTTTTCTGCCTTCGTTTATTTTGTATGTATATCTTGATGCAATCACAGCATCATTGGGCCGGTCATATTGTCCACATGAAAGATCACTGCCTCCCAAAGAAACTGCTCTACAGCGAACTATCTCAGGGCAAGCGCTGGCAAGAAGGCCAGGAAAAGTGCTTCAAAGATACACTGAAGGTCTCCATGAAATCTTTTATTGTTACCCCTAATAGCCTGGAATATCTGGTGCAGGACAGAGACAAGTGGTGTGAAGTTGTCAAATGTGGAGCAAAAGTGTGAAGCAAGAAGGAATGCAGCAATTGAGCTGTGCAAGAAACTTAGAAAAGGCACTGCTACATCAGCCACTGGTGCCACCATTCCTTGTTTTCACTGCCCAAGACACTTCTGCACATAGAGTGGCCTCATTAGCCATCTGCGCACTCATGGATCCTGTCCTCAGTCATAATGTTGATAGATGGTCCTCATCAATTACGATGGACAAAGAAGAAGAGTGTGTATATATGTGTGAAATTTTTCTTATAAATGAAATTGTCTTGTGCACTGTGTTAATCTCTTGATTTCTTTAATTTAATATAGAATATTGTAAAGGAGTTTGATGGTAGAATATCTTTCTTAGGTAAGATCAAGTCCTTTTTAGTGTTAAATTTGTTTTGTTTCTTTCCTTCCTTAAATAAAAAAGTTTTCTTTTTTTTTTCTCATAACATCAAGTATGTCTAGATGGAAGATTGGTCTTTTCTCTAATGACCAATTTTTGAAGAATCTTCCAGGGGAATATATCTTTTCCTCTTCTATTTATCAGCCTTGATTCTCCCTCTCATATCAGTTAGGATGATACAAGTTTGAAAAGAATCATCAAGAACTCAATCATTTGTTATTCATGGATGACCTGAAACTCTTTATCAAGTCAGAGTATCTTATAGTGATGTTATCATTTATTGGATGCAAGAAAAAATATATGACATGGATAGTAGACCAAGAAGCTTAAGGATTACTCCCCAAGGAAAATGTTAGTATGCAAAGAAAGAAATATGGTAAAGGTCTGATTGACATACATTACTGTATCAAATGAGCTATAAAATCTTATTTTTTACCTTACCAATAGAGAGGAAGAATTAAGTGAGGTATATATTTAGCAATGTTCTCTGCATGACCTGAGTGTAACACAAGGATAACTTTTAGGTGGAGTTTAACAGGTTTGAATTCAGTTTTCCATCTCCTAAACTGGTTGCCATACTAATGTTAAAGAGCTGAATCTGCCTTACTATTTACTCACAATTGGAGGGAAAATAGATGGATTCATTCTTTTCTCAAGGGTTATAAGCACTATATGAAATTCAAACAACATCATCCATGATTTGAATTGGGGTTGCTTACAACAATAATCATTATGCCATGAGCACTTCCTATGATTCCTTATATATATATATATATATATATATATATATGGACAGTTGTTAGCATATACTCTAGGGAGTTCTTTGAACTAATATACAGGATATAACAGAATAATCTCCTGGATTTTAAATTATTGATGTGCCAGTACTAGCAACTGTGACTGGCTGGGAGACATGACTTGGAGCAGTAGCAGCCACACCATTTTAGTTGCCATCAAGGTGTGGAATAGTATGTTTGTGATTACTTCCTCTGGAGTACTCAAAAGGTCAAGTCTTTAAATGCAAGACACAAACAATAAACATTAAATCTAGAGAGAAAATAAGCTGGGTAAAATATTATGTAATAAAAGATTAGAGAAGTTAATGGCAAGAAATGGAGCTCCATGGACAGCTTTCCTAAGATACTAGGGTGAGTCAAAAGTTTTACAATATTTTGTTATGTGTTACTTTGCAGTATATATATCACATGCCTGAAGCAGTTCAAGCCATAAGAGGTACCTGCTGTGTTTGTTAGTATTATGGTAGTTGTTATGTTGACACATTGTGCATTATACTGTGTATGATTTGAAACCTGTACAAATGAATGAGCAATGCAGCCTAATTCAGGTACTTATACTTTACAAGTTTGAGCTGGGCTATTATGCTGTGAAAGCAACCAAAAACATTTGATGTGCTAAAGATGAAGGTGCAGTTGATCACAGTAACCTGAGAGTTGAAGAAATTTTGCTTGTGGTGCAAGAGCCTTGAAGGTAAGGTAGGTATAAAACTGTAGATTCCAAGGCCATGCTCCAAGCCATAGTGGCAAATTCAGAGAGTATCAGGTGAATGTGATATATTACAGTAAAGTGTGGTTTGTCAATTTCACAACCTCAGCAAAAGCATTCACAACTGTTGAATTCTACCTTACATTGACTGTTGGATTGTTGAGGAGGGACTTTTTTTGGCCATCCACAAATTGTTTTTTACAATTACTGTTTTTATTTTATAAAAACATTTTATCTTATAGAATTTATTGTAGGTAAAATTAGAAATTGGTTTTAGTTACCTTTATCTTATTTTCATCAAAAGAGTTAGAGTTATTACAGAAAAAAGGGCCCATCTTATTTGTATTCCTTGAAGGCCTAAAACAGAAAAAGATTATGGATTCATTGGGGTTTGTATGAATATAATCAATATTTTATTACAATTTTTGTACTGTTTTTATCCAATATAAGTGTATCTTATTAATTGAGTCAAGTACAAGAAACATTCAATAAAGTGAATTTTGTTTAAGGAACTGGCAATAGAAAGCACTGTTTACAGTTGCATCTTTTTTTAAGAAAATTGATAGTAATGGATCCTTTCATGTTCTAGAAGACTGTCAGCATCAGCTTTTTTACTGACCATTGTGCTCGGAACTTTTTCTTTACAGGAGAGTCAGTGTTTTTGCTCCATTATCTGTCTTTTTAACTTGGGATCATCTTGGCAAACCCATGTTTAGTCCATTTGGCAACATTTTCTTGAGACTGACATGGTTCTCCACAAACATCACATATCTTTCTGTAAATTGCCCTTCTTAACCACCAAAAATTTGATGAGAGATCTCTGTTCAAGCCTGTTTAATTTGTTGCAATTTTGAATAGCTTCAAAACAAATATTTTAGCAAGATGAAAATAATTTTTGCAATAAACCAACTCAAAATAATGAAGGGTTTACATTTATGGAAAAAATTCTGAAAAAAGAAAATTTATTTGGCTTTGTCAAGAAGAAATTTCCCCTTTTAGTATCAATTGAACCTCATGTATCAGTAACTGGAAATTAGAACAAAATTTTAGCAACAATGAATTCGAATTGAATCATATTCAGGGAATTAAGCCCTAATTTATTTTTAAAGAAAGGGAGAATTCAAAGTTAAAATTTCAGTTTGTGGTATTTTAGATCTCTGTAAAACCATCAAATAATCATTCCTTTCTTAATGAATTTGTAGATTTTTAACACATTTATAGTGTTGGAAAAACGAAAGAACAGACAGTGAAAAAGCTTAACCACTTTTTATTATTGGCAGAAATTTTTAATGTAACTTCAATGACTTAGACACACATAGGAAGTAATTATTTTCTTTGATCATTGTTGTCAAAGTTCCCTTTGTTGTAGCAAAAAGTCATAATTTTCTAAAAATAAAATTCTTAGAAATACCAAAAAATAGGAAGTTTCTTAGAATTTTCTTTTCTTTAATTTGATATCCTAATTTGTGATTAATCTTTTGCGAATAGCTAGTAAGCAGTTCTCTGAGTTTGAAAAAGACAAAATAATGGCATGCAATGATTGTAGACAGTCACTTTGTGATATTGCAAAGAAATTGAATCACCATCATTCATCAATTAACATTCTTCTAAAAAATTATAAGAAAACTGGAAACTTTTATCAAACAGAAGGTCAGGACAATAAGAGAAAAATCATTGTATTTACAACTAAGGGAACTTTGACAACAATAATCAAGGAAAATAATCACTTCTGATGTGTGTCTAAAGCCATTGAAGTTTCATTAAAATTCGTGGTAACAATAAAAAATGGATCAGTTTTTTTTTTTTGTTTAACACTGTATACATATATTCATTGAATAGATTTTTAAAAAATTATCATGATATAAAAAATTCATTCTAACAACAGTGAAGTATTTCTGAATTAAGAATAGTTAATTTCCAAGAATTATATTTTTTGATTTTTTTATGTTGAAATGAATAAAAAAAAACAACACTTACCAAAGACCATGAATCACCCATCCATTAACTTTTAAAGGAATTACACATTGATGGTGCTGAAAGTAGACAAAAATATGGTTTAGTAATGCTATGTAGTTTAGAAATATTAAAAAGGAAATAAAGAGAATATAAAAGTAAAACATAAGTTGAAAAGAAACTGATAATTTATAGATTCTCTGTTAAATAAAATGAAATTTATATTGAAGACCTCCTGGGAGCAATGTTTGATAGAGACAGATGATGAGTGAGGGTCAGGGAGATCTGTACTGGCAGCGCAACATGATGATGATGACAAGACAATTATTGTTTATATGAATCAAAAGCTGAGTAAGAATTATTTCATCCAAAATAGGGGCCATTTATACTAAAAAAGGACACATAACTCCAGATCAAAAGTGATAATCAACATTTTTTCAAATAAAAAAAGAACAATTGAACCCAACCATATTATTTGTTTTTGAATTTTCACTAATCCCTAGTTAGCCTAATTAGCAAAACTTTCCTTTTTTATCAAACAAAAACTACTTCAAAGAATATATTCCATAGAAGAAGCAACAAAACAAAACACAAAGATAGACATGACATAAATTTTTGAACATACCTAGTATATTTGATATTATTCATGAATTATAGGTAAATCTCTTTAGAGGGGAAGTATTGCTGTACTTTCTTTACTTTTATAAGTCCTACACCAAGCTCTCAAAATAATATCTTTGCAAACATAATTTAAAAAAAACTCAAGATGTATTTCCTGGCGTTGAAGTATCCACCTTAATATTGGCTTATCAAGAAATATATCTGGATTATGCTTTTGGCTATATCATCTGTGATGTAAACTTAGGATCCTTGGGAGTTTTAGATCTTTTAACATTATAGTCCTTCACTAAGGTGACCTAGCTTGTGTTGATCAAATACCAGCCAATGGTCAAGTAACAAACTCTTCAACAAAGACAAACTTTAATGGCCAACTTTGAGGCATTTATAATATGTTCAGGCAGTGAATCCACCAATCCTTCATTTGCAATAAAAACGTAAAGTTATGCCATTCAAAAACATTGATAATGTTATTTCCATCATCGTAAAATGGACAGAATCTTATCAAAGTAAACAATTCTGAGAAGATAGAATTTTAAAAGTACATCATTTTTAATGCTAGGAAAAAACAGAAACAGAATTGTATAAAGCAGTTAGTAAAAATACATAAATTGATAATAACACTTTTACAGCAATATTTAGAGTCATTACTTTATTTGAAGATATCTTCACTAATTTAAGTTTATTATGATGGATACACTTGTGGCACAATAGTTATTATCGTAGGAAGTGGACTTGGCTATCTGAGTTCAAATCCTAAATGAGGCTGGTTACATTTCACACTGAGCTAATACACTAGGGAAAGGTATGAATCTGACAGTTCTTGTTAACTTTGGTATGGCAACCAATCTAGGAAAAGGAAAATTGAATTCAAAACCAGTTGTAGACCTGGAGAGGAACAGACTCCACCAGGCTATTTCTGTCTTAATACATTACATAAGTAGCGCCCTTACGACCAAAAACCCGGGTATGGGATAAGTTTTTTCTTCTACAAGCCAGTAGAGGTTTGATGTTGGAACTTCTTTTTCAGTTAATTTCTTCAAGAAAGTTTACCTTCAACCACAGCTTTGACATTAGACTGGAGCCCCTTTTACCCCGCAATATATATATATATATATAGGGTTGGCTAAAACATTTGGTTTTGTTTGAGAGTATTAGTTTAAAGTTTATTGATTCTGACTGTATTGTGACAGCTGTGTATAAATGTTCTAAATTGTCCATACTGACATATTTTTGTATATTGGTTCTAGATAGAATATAAACAACATTTTTTAACATATCATATATTCTTTATTTGAAAAGAAAGATTTCTTCTTTTTATAGAGAAATTAGCATTAACCTTTTTGCTGGCAGATAATTTTTAAATCTTTACAGAGTAGGTATATTATTTTCAGAAAATTTGCAAAATAGAAGGTATGTTCAAACAAGTCAATTAATCATACATAAAAAAAACCTAACAAAACATAATAATTTGATTAGCAAATGTGTGTCATAGTATAATAGCATGAAAACAATAAAGCACTCACTTTTAGATATGATATTCTGCAAAGTAATCTTTACACTAACCTACACCACAGTGAGACCTCCTAGTAATGTTTCCACACATTAACATGGAATTAATCAATGAGTAACCAACAGGAAAATGCCTTACATTAAGCTACTAAAAATGATGAAAATGACATACTACCTGTGTATTGTTGGTGACAAAAATATCACTCTGCAAAAGGGTTAAAAATTGATCATGTCAAAAGTGCTTTAAAAGTTTTTTGGCTGAATATTTCTCACTGAATGATGATGGTGTTGTTAAATAGACCAGCCAAGTTAATGTCTTCAAATGAAGATATTAACTAAGAATATCATTCAATATTCATATTTATCCGACACCTCTGTCACAGGCAAGATGAAACACAAAGTCAATTTTTGAACAGTGTTTGAATTCAGTTTAACTTTTCCTAGACCAAGACTAAATAACCTAGTCTGCCTTACTATTTACTCATAATCAAGGAGGAGATGGATTCATGCCATTCCCAAGAGCATTAGCACAAAGTGAAATGAAAACATCATCCTGGGTTTGAACTTGACTTATTGATTCCATTTCCTATGACAATAATCATTACACCAAGTATGCTTCCTAACCCTTCTGAGAATATTATTTATTGATATACAACATAAGTAATCGCCAACAAACTCAAAACAGACAAATCAAACACTGAACATCATTTTACACCAGTTTAATTGTTAGTTGATTTAATGAATAACAAGAAAAAAAACATGCTAAACTGTACTTAAATATTCTGATTATAAAAACATTGTGACAAATAATGAAGAATTAACACTTTACAACAATAAGAAATGTAAGAGCTCATGAGGTGAGAGAAATCCACTACGAAAAGCCAGTCTTCACTCAAAGAAAGGATTCTAGATAAATTAATCAATTGGTAAATTTATAGCAGGTAAATTGCTTGTATCAGATTAATTGCTCTTATGATATAGGGTTAACCTAATTCTAGTTCATTTTATTTTGAATTTAACAATGAATAATCTACTTAGCATGAATTTACTGACAATGAATGTACCACATGACGAATTTACCAGAAACACAAAAAGTGCTGTGTATGTTAGAGGATTGAAAGATGTCATTTATCATGAGCTCCAAAGGAGCAAAAATAAAACAAGTGGAACAAGTAATGTACCATATTAGAGCAAATAAAAGCAGCAATTTAGGAAACTGCTTGGATTAGAAGATCAGGATAATGTTAGATGACATGTTTCTTAGGTGACTTGGCAAAAATTATTACAGCTTGACTGGGAATTTTTTTTACTCATTTGTCATATTCAGTTGGTATTGTAAAATTGAATTATCATTTATTTAAGTCTTCAGATGATTCTTTCAATGAAAAACATTGGTTAGGGTTAACATTCAATTTCCCAGGAAGACTGCAAAAGGCACCGAAAGCAGAGGATGGTATTATGAAGTTGCATGAAAAATGGCAGAAGATATGGAAACAAAACAGTAAATGAAATTTAAAAAGTAATCATGAAAATAAGACATGCCTTGCTTTTACTTAATAAACCGAACAACTTTTTTTTATTATTACATAATATACAAAGGTCATTCAATAAATAAGATGAATTTTGCTTAAGGAGTTGTCAAAAGGAAACACTGTTTATAGTTGCATCTTTTTCAAGGAAATCAATGGTGATAGGTCTTTTTATGTTTAAGAAGAGTGCCACAGCATGAACTTCTTTACTGACTGCTGCATCCAGCACTTTTTCTTTACTGGAGAGTTAAAGTGTTTCCACTTCATGAACTGTCTTTTTGACTTGGTGGCTAGTAGTAGCAAACCGATGTTTAGTCTATTTGCAAACATCTTTTGACAAACACATGCTTCTATGTAAACATCAAACATACTTCTGTAAATTTCTCATAATTTTCACTTCTCAGCCAGCAAAAATTTGATGACAGACCTCTGTTCAACCTGGAGTACTCTGTTTGATCTGTTAGCATTTTGAATAGTCTCAAAACAAATATTTTTACAATCAAAATAATTTTTGCTATAAACTAAGTCTAAAGAATGCAGAGTTTACATTTATGAAAAAACTTCTGTAAAAAAATTTATTTTGCTTTTTCAAAAAAAAATTTCTCCTTATTTATTGAATGACCCTTGTACATTATAAAATATAACCATGCCCAACCCTAGGGTCATCAGATGATGAAGACATTGTTTATAGCATTGCCAAGATTTTTGGCAGTAGCAGTTGTATGAATTCTCTCTCTCTCTCTCTATATATATATATATATATATATATATATATATATATATATATATATATATATATATACACACACACATTTGGATCTGCTAGGTGTTTATTTGAGAAAAAAATTGTTGAGATGTTAAATTAGTGATTAATTTATTCATCAATTTTGAAATGATGAAATCAATAAAAAATAGCCCAAATACAAAATTATGAAGGTAGTATTTTTAAGTGTTGGATTTTTTTTCAAAAAATTATGAATTGATATTTTGACTGCGCGGCTTTCAGATAATTTAGACTCATCCAATATTCTGAATTTTACCCAGACAAACAGAGGGACACTTGTTCCATCTTATTAAGATTCTGCTGATGAAATATTAGTAGCATATTATAATTGTTTTTCTCATGTAACTGGCATTTGCTTCATCTTTAAATTGCAATGAATCTCAAAAAAATTTGTTTTACTTACTGAGGACTGTGCTGAAATACATACAGCAGATGGCCATTGCTGAGTGAAGACAAAATAATCAAAATGTGTGTCTTTAGCCAATCTGAAGACGAGGAAAAAAGTTAAAATTAAAGTTCTTGCAATTCAAGGGAGATAATTCTATAAAATTTTTGATAAAAAGAAAATGACGAAATAATAATTGTTAATATTTTTTTATCATTTAGAATATCCAGACTATTGTCTTTATCTTTATTGTTATA
The DNA here is from genome assembly GCA_963585895.1 of Sepioteuthis lessoniana. Lineage (NCBI taxonomy): Eukaryota > Metazoa > Mollusca > Cephalopoda > Myopsida > Loliginidae > Sepioteuthis > Sepioteuthis lessoniana. Next base: position 24,031,721 of record OY757940.1, read on the forward strand.
TTCACAAAGTTTTAGCTAATGTGTCTTTCGGCCTTTTCCTAGTGTTTCATGTTAAACTCAGGAGTCAACATAGAACTTTGAAGTGAACCCTTTATTCAATCCATGAGGGTAGATTGTTTTAATTACATTAACTATAACTGAATACAAATGTTTACCTTGTTATTTACCAGTAGTCAGAATTGAACCTGCAACCGCCAGATCATTTCACTTAGAAGCTCTTTAACCAAACACCTATATCCATTGTGACATCTGTCCTGCTGGACAATTCAGAATGAATTTTGGAGACTTATAAACTTAATGCTTTTATCAACCCATGAAGCACTACCTACTACTTTTATATATGATTTTTACCCTAGCTCATATTGTGATTTCAGTATGGTATCTTTGTTTAATGGCATATCAACCTTTCTAGGTTATTTAAAGCCAAAGCTCTTCTCCTAGAACAGTAGTGGTACTATTTAATCCATAGTTGGGTATTGTGATTTCTTTTTATCTAGCCTTTTTGATTATTGGTTACCATATTATATTCATCTCTATATTTAATTGGCTCAACAGGTCACTGTAGACCAACATGTGCACTGCTGTTTTAAGACGTCTTATCCTCCAATGTTCTTCCTATCTATTATTTTAACTTCATCCTATAAGGGCAGATGGTTTCCTCTTTTCTTTTCATATGTGGTCAACCATACCTGATTTTGTGATTTCACCTTGACAGACTGCTTTTCAATGTTTCTTTAGCCTTACTTTTAGTGGGTGGCATGTTTCACCTTTGTATTTTTACCACATGAAGTATACACAATTTTTGGTCATGTTGTATTCTGCTAGAGGCTTGACTCAGAAGAGGTACTTTTGAAGAGTTGTACTACTCCTGAATATTGTCCTGATATCATATGGACGACATATCTTTTAAATTTTTTCAGCTAGGTCTTTAACATAGGGTAGACAGACTGTGTTAAGTTTTTGGGTAATGTTCTCTGTTGTTTGATCCAGATTTCTTGGAGCCACTGTTATACTCTTTGGGTAGTTGTTGCAATGGATGTTGTTGCTCAAACAATTCATTTCTTCTTGATATAGATTGCTGTTGCTACTAATGACTTTTGCTTAATATTGTAGGCAATGAATGACTCCTTTCTTTACATTATATAAATGGTAGGAGTTGAACTTGAGGTACTGTCCTGTGAAGATTGGCTTTCAATACACAAATGACTTGAATCCTTACTCTGTGTGAGTTATAAATACATCTAGAAAGGATAATTTGTTATCTTTTTCTTTCTCCATATTGAACTGTAGAGATGGACTGATTGAGCACATGATCCAGCAGTGTTTGAATGTCTTCCTAATGAGGCCAGAGAATGAATGTATTATCTATATACCTAAGCCCCAATGATGGCATTAGTGATGTGGATCTTAATGCCATTTCTTCAAAGTATATCAGCTATGCGTTGGCCAATACTGAATAATATTAGAAGAATCATTACACAAAAAATAGGATAGCAGTTTGGAATATATTATGAAAAGTTTTGCAATAGGTTGCAGCATGTATAACATGTGACTAAAGTTGTGAGAGGTACTTGCTCTAGTTGGTAGAATTGTAGTAGTTGATGAGCTGACACATTGTGCATTGCTTCACTTTGCATATGATTTAAAAGTTGCACAGATAAATGTACAACCAAGTCTAACTTTGGAGATTATGCTTTACAAGTCTGAAATGGGCCAAAATGCCATGGAAGCAAGCAAAAATATTGGTTGTGCAAAATATAAAGGCACATTTGATCACAGTATAGTAACCAGATAGATAAAGAAATTTCACTCAGGTTACAAGAAATTAAATGATCAGCAAAGGTGAGGTAGGCCTAAAACCATGGATTTTGAGGCTGTTCTCCAAGTCATAAAGGCAAATCCAGTGAGTAATACTTAGAGAGTATCAGGTGAGCTTAGCATTTCAGAATCCAGAGTGATTATTTGTCACCTTCATGACTTTGGCAAAAGCATCTGCAGCTGTCACATTGTGCCTCATGTTACCAAAATATTGCAAAACTTTTGACTCTTCTTAGTATTTCAAGTCTTGGCAATCCTGAAATAAATCTTAGATTAATTGGGAATGTCAACAAAGAATAAAAACTAAGGATTGGTTGTGTTTTATGGCATATCAACCATTGTAGGTTATTTAATATCAAATCTTGTTTATATTAAATATATAGGATTTGTAAATGAATAGTTTGTCGATAATATTTTTAAATGAGCCAGCACTCATTTATTTGCACACAGTTACATGGTTTTAAGACTTGCTATATAATAATTCAACATTAATAATTTGTTTGCAGATAGTTAAATGGTTTCAAGTTTAGAAAATGATTAAATATTTCTGTTTGACCCATAGATGGGACCCTAACAGGTACTATCAATCTGGGTCAGAGTCGACCTGGGAATAATGGTAATAAAGAGATATACTGACTGCATCTCTGCAGTCAGCATATTCTACAGCTCTAGCTGACTGGTTAGAAATTAGAATGAAGCTTTGTTTCTTGTATATAATAAAGTAATAATTATCTGAAGAATTGTCAGTGTTAGACAGTTCTTCAGGTAATTATCCCTTTATCATATGCTTGTGGTGACAATTCTTCAAGTTATTCTGCTTATCTTTCATTCCTCACAACTGTCCTTAAAGAAATCCAGAAATCTTAAGTTAATGACCCTGCTAAGTTCAGTTACTTAAAATTGAACCTTGGACTTTATATTTCATGCTCTAACCACTGACCTATACTTCAACAATTTTTAATAATACTGAGGATAAATAACTATAACAATTTAAAGATTGCTTCTAAAACCAAATTAAAAGAGAATAGTTTACATGAAACCATTCAGAAGTTATGATTAAAAAACAACTTACATGCCACTGACAGACATCAGTAGAAGAAGAATTAATTTCATCTTGTTTAGAGCTAAAAAATATATAAAGTAAAGAAACAAATTTATTAAAAAAAATATGAAGATAAAAAAACAACAGATAAGAATACCGCTATACATTGCATCTTTTATTCTATTTCCTTATAAAATTCAGTGTTATTTTGAATAAGAAGAGAACTACTGTGGTCAGTAAATTTATTGCCAGTAAATTCATAATATGGTAAATGTATTTCTAGTAAATTCATCATATAGTAATTCTATCACAAGTTAATTAATCATGGTTAAATTCAGAATTTTAATCATTGCTTTTAAGAATTTAATAAAAAAGAACTAAAGAGTTAGAGTTAGGGAAACCCTATAAGAGCAATTAATCTGATGCAAGGAATTTACCAATGATAAAATTACAACACAATAAATTTACCTAGAATCAAGAACTACAAGGCAAAGATTCGCTAATATTATCTTCAATAATCCATCACTATGAGTACTGGCCTAATGAGTAGAGTGTTTGCTGATGGTCCAGGAGACCAGGGTTCAATCCCAGGTCGAGTCATACCAAAGACTCAGAAAATGGTACTTGATGCCACCTTGCTTAACACTCAGCATTACAAGGTACAGATCAAGGGTAAGTTGGAACAATCCAGGGAAAGGAGTTGCACCCTCCTCTACACCTTGATGTAGTAGCTATTGAAAAAGGAGCCTTCGGGTCACTCTCGACAAGGGTTGCCAACTTTACTTTTACTTATGAGTATTAGTTAATGATGTCCAGGTTTGTCATCAGTAGATAATGCCCTCCAATTCTCATGGTATTGTGATCTACCAGTCTCTTAGTGCTTTGTCAATCCTCCAAAAATTAAGAATAGTATTATGAATTATTCTGTATTAAATTTAAGTGTTGTTGTCAGGGCCTCGTTATTTCTATTTATTAGATTATTTATATCAATGTCATTATTAAAGAACTGTGATAAATAATAAATTCAACTGAAACATATATATATAATAATAAAACAACTTATTTAACCATACTTACCTAGAAAATATAACATAAAATCTACACATGAATTAATTCAAGTTCTTCATACAATTAAACCCAATAATGGTATATTAGCCTCACTGAATGTAGAAAATTAATTCACTAATGTACCTGTCAATGAAACAATTGATATTATCATAAATAATATTTATAATAACCCAACTCTCCCTCCTCTTAAAATCAACCCTAATATATTTCGGAAACTACTCTTAACATGTACTACTGAAGTTCTATTTCATGACCATCTTGGTAATATTTACGTTCAGACAGATGGGGTATCTATGGGTTCTGTCCTGAGCCCGATCTTCAGTAATTTCTACATGTCTGACCTCAAAAATGAAATATTTAATAGCATTAAAAAACCTCCAATATACCTAAGATATGTTGACAATATACTTATTCTTGCTAATAATACTAACGAAGTCAACATACTACAAGACACCTTCCAAAAAAAATTCAGCTCTTAACTTTACTCATGAACTAAACAAAAACAATAAAATTTCCTTTTTAGATGTTCTCATTGATACTAACAATAATAATAACTTTACTACCTCTACTTACAAAAAAACCCCCTCTAATAATAACTCCTGTACCCTCAACTTTAAAAGTGAATGCCCCTTCAGATATAAAAAAGCAATTATTATTAACCTGATATCCTATGCCAAACTGATCTCCTCCTCCAAAACAATATTTTATAAAGAGGTAGAAAACATATAGTAGGCTCTCATCAATAATGGGTTTCCTAACTATATTGTTGATGAACAAATTAAACATATGATTAAAAATGTTAACCAACAAAATAAACACTGTACCACTCCACCCAGTCAACAAACATTTATCAAACCTTTTTACAGCAACCAAATGCACTACAATTATAAATCAGATGAAAAAATATTACAAACATTGATTCATAGAAACATACTCCCCATTTATCCTAATAAAAAAATAAAACTTATTATATACTATGGTAAATTTAAAACCTCCATCTTAGTCATTAAAAATAATTCCACTCCCTCGATTGGAGTTTTGCAAAAAACCAATGTTATATATTAATTTAAATGTCCTTTAGGAGATTGTATCTCTGAAAATAATATATATGTCAGTTTAACCTCAACTACCCTATTGAGAAGACTTACAATGCACCTGTCTGATACAAGTTCCATAGCACAGCATTTAAAAAACATTCAGGCCAAACAACAGAATTTCAAAAAATTCTCACTGAAAACACAACAATATTAGAACATTAAAATAACAAGCAAAAACTACAGATTCTCAAGGCACTACATATTAGGAACATACAACCCAAACTTAATAGAATTAATTTTGAAACCAGTGCTAATGTACTTAAATGTCTTTAGCTACTGACACTATTTATAGAAACAAATTCGAAAAGTAAACGCTACACAATACAACAGTACAAACGCTCATTCTTACAAAGTAGTAATGTACATACAAAAGTTATATCACTTTTGTAATGCATCCTCCCCTGATGATGGCCCAAAGTTGGGCAGAAAGTACTAGGGAAATAACTAATTATGAAAGGTTTATCAACCAATTCCTGCCGAATATCATAAGATCAATACGACAATTTGAAAGGATTAACAAAAAAATATGTAGACAAAAAATGTCTATTATGTTCAATCAAAAAAAAAAAAAAAAAAAAAAAAAAAAAATATATATAGTGGTTCAAGGATCACATAGGGGTGAAAATGACTATCACCAGGTACCATTGACTATATATATATATATATATATAAGGTAGGTAAATTTTGGAACTGTAAAAAATCACAAAGAAAGTTGCAAAATAATGTTAAAAGTTACCACAAGAAATATCTTTCTTCAAAAATTTGTATTTATTTGAGGAATCAAACTTAAAGACCAAATAAATTGGGATTTTTATCACAGTATAGGTGTCACTGGCAACATGCGTTGCTTAAATAAAACCTGAGTTTTAACAGAGATAAAACAATACAATACACTAAATAATAAATATTTTTAAGTTTAGTATTCCTTTTCTTTAGAAATTAAATGAAAATATGAAAATTGAAAAGGAATAAAAACACTAGAATATTTAATTTAATATACAAATAACTATTTACACATGCCGTTTAATTTATTGTATATTTTTTATGGTATTTACCTGTTGAAATTACCTCCCCCTAAACGATTGTTTTCTTCTTTACTGTTTATGGATCTTAATTATCACGAATATCTCTTGAATTTTTCATTAAAATGGACTTAACTATTAAAAAATACAACTTATATAATTATTCTGATTTGTTTATATTTTTAAAGTTAGTATTTATTCATTAACAAAAACTGTTTACGAGCTAGATACGGTAGATAAAAGTGCTATAAAAAAAGTAAAAAGGAAAGAGAGGGGTCAAGAAAAAATTTACATTCAACACCAAGAGCTTCAACATCAGATCTCCAGGGTAATGTTTCTTCCCCCTCCTACTCATCTTCTCAAAATGAAGAACCAGAAGAAGAATATTTGCAGCCAAAGAGTCATCCAAAAGGGCCTTATAGCCTTATCAAATTTCTAAGATATGCTCTCGAGTTAGTCAGGGGAAACAAATCTTCTAATCTTGGAGCCAGCTTTGCCAATGCCTTGCAACTGAATTTGAAGGCTATGGGCCTTCTTATACCCAATATTAATATAAATGATATTATTATTGATAAATGTAAAGTTGACTGGGCAAAGACTAAAGTGAAAACGACTGCCCAACAAAAACATGATCAAAGTATGAAAAATCTTATATATATTGCAGTTTATGGGAGAATGGATAAGGACACATTGCTGTATAAGGAAATTGTGGAGGAAAATGGACAGAAAACTATGAAAAAACAAAGGGACCAGAACACCATTTAACTTTTACAAAGGAGACACCATATGAAAGTAAATATGACAGAGTTCTTCCTAATATTGGTACAACAGGTGCTGTTCATGCAGAGCAAATGGTGGATGTTTTGCATTAATTTAACAGTGAGAACACTATCAAGGCAATCCTTGTTGACAACACTAATGCCAACACAGGTTGTGAAGGTGGAATGGTTGCAATTTTAGAAAAAGAAAATTTTTTAAAATCTTCACACAGTTGGTTCCTCTCTGCACCATAATGAACTACCTTTCAGAGCCCTTTTTAAAAATATAGATGGTTTCGCAAGAGGCCCTACAGCATGCAGTGGCCCCCTGGGGAAATTATGCTCAAAGGATTGCCATGATATACCCCAAATATCATTTTCCACTATTAGCAGACCTCTGGATTCAATTTTGAAAATTGATGAAATACATGATCTCAGTTGTGACCAAAGACTCCTGTATGAATACGCAGTAGGTATTTCTAGAGGTAAGGTTGACTCTAGATATGCCTCCTGGAAAATTGGTCCTATAAACCAGGCAAGATGGTTAACTTTGGCCATCAGGCTCATGTGTTTATGGACTTGTGGTGAATACCCACAAAGGCTCACAACAGAACTCCACAGTTTAATAAATTTTATCGTAAATGTACATGCCACTTGTTGGTTTGAAATTAAAAGAAATAATAAATTCCACAATCAGCAATTGCACATTTTTAATATGATCCAGAGAATTAAGGAGCAGATTTTCAATTTGAAGATTAGTCATCATTTCTTTAATTAATATCATTTTTATAAAATAAAAGGACATTCCCTGATTTAAATACTAATATTATTTGGTTTTCACACTAATATTCAAGCCAAATCTTGCAAAAACGATCTTTGATACCAAACACTCAAAAACCGTCGAACTATTTGATCTAATTTTTTGTATGAGTACTTAATAGGTCCATACACAACTTTTGGTAAGTGAGATATTTTAATATTTTAAGAAAGGTGAAAAATCAACCTACCCTAATATATATGAGGGTTATTAAATAAGTTTCCAGACTTTTTTCGGATGGGCACTTTTATTGATAGTATACACATAAAATTCTAGTCCCCTTCGAAGTAATCTCCTCCAGCTGCAATGCACTTGTTGTACCGTTCCAAAAACTTCTCGAATGCCCCATGGAAGTCCTCTTGTGTGAGCGTGTCAATGACCTTTGTCACAGCCTCTTTCATCTCCTCAACTGTCTCATAACGACAGCCTCTGAGCTTAGGGAATAACCAAAAATCACAAGGACCAACGTCTGGACTATAGGGAGGGTGAGGAACTGTCGATGCCCATCTTGGTCAAATAGTCTGTGACAAGGATGGAGTTGTGCACTGGTGCATTGTCCTGGTGGAAATGCCACTTATCCGATTTCAAGAGTGCTGGCCTCTTCCCAAGGAATCTCTTCCTGAACTCCCTTAAAACCTCAACATAGTAACCCTAACCCTAACCCTTTGGTCAATCAACTCTGGTTTATTGACTTCCTTACTCCTTGCACACCTCTCATCATCCCTCACAGACTCCCTGCCTTCCTTGAATCTCTTATGCCCCTCAAAAACTGATGCTCGATTCATGCAAGATGCTCCAAAAGCAGTCTGAAGCATTCCATATGTTTCTGTGGCATTCTTTCCAAGTTTAAAACAGAATTTTATTGCATATCATTCTTCAAAAGTGTCAGATTTCATTTTTGGAATTCACCAGCTGTGACAATCAGGCTTTAGTAGGGTGTATTCCAATTCCTGCTGTAGTTGTTCATTTGAACCTGAAATCATAAAAATTGGTCAGTCATCTCATAAGATGTATAACAATAAGATATTGAATTTTCAAGAGTCTATGACAATTTTAAATGTCTGTACAAGAAAAGTCTGGAAACTTATTGAAGGCACCATATATATATATATATATATATATATATATACAAAATTTACAGCAGGAAAAAGATATTCAAAGGTGGTATGAATATTGGCATACTTCCTTTCATTAAAAGCAATGGCTGTGGCAGTTTACTTTAGTTTTTCTCAAATTCACTCCATATTTCATTGAGAAGTGTCATATAATTTAAGAAAAAAGATTATTACAAATTGAATTTTGCATATCAGAGATATAAATTTTCAAAGGTGAATGTCTGCTTATAGGTTTCAAGCATTCATAACAATAGGTATAAATTCATTGAGTATAACTAAAGTGTTGTATGATACAACTAAAATCATTTTAAATTTTGTATGGAATAATTTTTATTGAGTGACCAATGTGTACCTTGTTTCTTAGGAATACATTCTACTGGTGATTAAAAAGCCCCCAAATACTATTGATGCTGTTAGTCTATGATTTGTTTCAGATGAAACTGTTTCCATTGTCAAGGTGTGTCAACAAAATGAATTCACTTGACTCTCTTGCCATTTGCCCCAGCCAATTCAATGCTAATATATAGAAACATCGTTAGGATGCCCCACTGCAAGTATTGCTGTGGGATTGTTGCAGAATTCATGTGAGTTGCCTGTCATTATGTCATATAATATAGACAATTGCTGATCAAATCATCATGCTTTTTTTTTACATATATGATTGTCTTGTTTGAACACACCCTCAATTTTTCAAATTTTCTGAAATTAATTTACCAACTCTGCAAAGATCTAAAAAATTATCGGTTTGTGAAAATAGATGGAAATTTAGTGGGTTATTCATCACTGCCTTAACTGTAAAAACATCACAAATATTTGTACTTCTATTTTTGTCAGTAATACTAAAAAGGAAAATAATTATTAGATCTTGATTATACAGTAGCCACCTTTTGGGTATCTCAGGGGCTGTAATGGTTAGCAAGCTCCACTAGCAAACCTTCATGAATGAGTTCAAGTCTCACTGAGTGCTCCATTCATACAGCCAAGCACCACATCAAAGCATAAAGCTCAGTAAAATACTACAATAGTCTCCTTTCTTTTCTTTCTTTGAAAATACATAAAGGGTGATCCATTGTCACTTAGAATGTTCGCCAATGGTCCGAGAGACCAGGGTTCAATCCCAGGGCGAGTCATACCAAAGATTCAATAAATGGTACTTGATGCTATCTTGCTTAACACTCAGTATTATAAGGTAAGGATCAAGGGTAAAGTGGAGCAATCCAGGGAAAGGAGTAGTGTCCTCCTCTACACCTTGATGTAGTAGCTATCGAAAAGGGAGCCTTCGGGTCACCCTCAGCTACGGCCGCCAACTTTACTTACTTACATGGACCAAAAAAAAATTCCGAGAGCAAAACAGTTCTTAAATAAAATGAAGCAAATGACGAAATGGTAATTGTAAGTATTACATGAAAAAATTATATATTACCACGGAAACATTTAATCAGTGGTCTATTGTAGGCAAGCTTTTAAAAAGAATTTTATTTTATGAGTTATTCTGGAGGAAAATAGAAAATTGCCAAATTATTTTAATGTTTAAATTGACAAACATACCAATAAAAAATCATACGGAATAAATTAACTGAATAAAAGCATTTGACTAAATACAAAATAAATATTCATTTGCTTTAAATATTTTTCTAAATAGCAGGCCTCAAAAATGTTTTTTGAGAATTTAATAAAACAGAAAATTAATTATTCCCTTTTGTTTAAGCACACAAATAAAAACAAACATGCCAAACAGATTTGTTTTATAAGATATAAAATTATATAAAAATAAAACTAAACTAAATTTTTAATCAATTTTTGTAAGCTACTTGAAATAAATAAATAAATGAGTGAAAGATAAAAACTGGGTCATATTTTTCAATCGGAGGGAGAAATTCACACATACAAAAAGATATAAAACAGAACTGAAAAATAAAACATGTTATCTAAAAATACTCTACGAGATAAGATAATTTTTTTAAAACTCAAATTTGTTTTGTTTCATACAAAAAAATTGAAAAATACATTTAAAAGCTTAAAAAACAATGACTACTTTTTTCTAAGACGAAGAAAATTCATTCTTTTTGTGTCATGTGAGCAAAGGATTATTAATTCAATCAACTGAAACTGTTTTTGTCAAAATGGAAAATAATTATTTTCTTATTAAAAGTCACAAATAAACAAAACATAATTTAGAAATTCAATAAATTACAATATTGTTGAATCTTGAGTTTATGTTCTAGTCAGGATGTCTTCATTAAAACGGTGAAAACGGAAAATGTTCCCTGATAAAAAAAAAAACTTAAATCTGGCAGTTATCTTTATTTATTCAAATGTTTTGTTTTAATCTTATCTTTATTAATGTTTCATTTGTGATGAAATTTTTTTCAGCTAAAATGCAAACAGATTTTCATTATTCTCATGGATATCTTCCAAACAATTAGATGCAAAGTTTTGCTAGAATAGGTTTTGATTAGTTTTCCTCCTTTTGGTTAACTTCATGTGGCTGACAGCATTTTTCTCTGCTGCATAGACACTTTTAACGATTCCTTCTTGATATCTAATTATATATGTATCTCATTTAAAAACTTTTTCGTTTAACATTATAATATAAACAAGGCATGTGAACGGAAAAATACTTTGCACATTATATATATTTTATATAGTAGTGATGTTTAAAAAAATTGTTTTCATGCCTAGTAATATTTTTTTCGACAAGAATAAAAATAGTTTCTAAACTAAAAGTGAGCTAAAAACAAAAGATGTCCTGGAAAATTAGACGAATACAATTCTTTGGGATTTCGAGATAAAGCGAACAACTGTTGCGGAGTCGATAAGCACGTTGACTCCGCAAATTATTTTTGAGTTTGCTGAGCGTGTAAATAATTGACAGCCGAAGAACAACGAAGAAAACAAAGGCGAGATAACAGTATAACAAATGACAATTTATTTGTTGTGGGTTATCGAATCGGTGAAGTTAAATTGGTGTGTGTTTTAGCAGAAAGAAACTTGAATTTTTGCTTGGCGCGTAATTTAATTTGACCGTTAGAGTCGCCAAACATTTTCACCCAATCAGGATGACTTGTCCTATTCAGCCCGAACCATATTTCCTAGCAGCACCAAAAATTGAAGAAAGCCCGCGAATCTCTCTCTCGCTCAGAAATCCTCAACGGGAACGGACGTCTTAACGTCTGTTCCTGAATAGCAGTAGCAGCATCAACCATTATGAGGAGAGCCATCTAGTCTATGGACCCCTTGGGTCTATTTTTCTAGACCAAGGGATCCTAGTTAAAAACAAATTAGATGATACACTCTAACAACTTCCTACCTTCTTTCCTTACTACGAGACCTCGCAGCATACCAGTGTAAACCCCTTTACTTCAAAACCTTGATACAAAAACCTAACGACGTCTTCGTTCTTCTCCACCACCTTTATTTTCCATCAACATTTAGCGTGGAGACAACAACCAACGAAATACCAACGCTACCCACGAATTACCAACGCTACCAACGAAATACCAACGCAACCAACGTAATACCAACGCAACCAAAGTAATACCAACAAAACCAACTTAAACCATAAACCAAAAACCCAATAATAATAATAATAATAATAATGTTATCCCCATCGTTATAAATGGCGTCCTTCCGACTCGTGAGAACACGCAACCATATATAAAAACAAATTATACCACTATAAAATGGAAATTAAACCTAAAAACACAATATAACCTCCTACAGTGTAGACGTTGTTGGTGGAGTCAGCTAGATGATCGATATCGGTAGCTGGTATGGTCGTAGTTAGTAGAGAGACAGCTAGATGATCGATGTTGGTAGCGGGCATGGGCGTAGTTGGTAGAGAGATAGCTGGATGATCGATGTTGGTTGCTGGTTTGATCGTAGTTGGTAGAGAGACAGCTAGATGATCGATGTCCCGGTTTTGTAGTACATTGATTAAACCGGGGGGGGGGGGGTGCCGATATGGTCGCTAGTCCGTACAGCGAGTCGTATGTGGACTAGATTCTGCATTGCGGGAGCTGGTGTATATGTGGTTGTTAATCCGTACAGCGAGTCGTACGTAGACTAGATGCTGCAATGCTGGAGCTGGTCTGTAATAGGTGTTGGTAACTTGGTCAGGTAGAATCGAGCGAGTGTGCTAAGACCGTCGTGTCTTAGTTCAATGTCGGTGAGAACGAACGAACGAGAAAAGGAACGAGTTGCTAAGACCATCGTGTCTTAGCGTTACAGACCTGAGCAAACGAGCAAGCGAGTGTTGTGGCTAAGACGATCGTGTCTTAGCACTGCGGACCAAGTGAACGGACGGGGAAACCGTGGCTAAGGCTTGCCATGCCTTAGCGCTGCGAAGCCGTACGAACGGATAGGGAACCGATTGTTAAGGTTGCCGTACCTTAGCACTGCGAAGCGGAGTGAACAGACAGGGAAAACGTAGCTAAGATTTGCTGTATTTTAGCGCTGCAAAGTTGAGCGAGCAGACAGGGAACCGATAGCTAAGGTTGCCGTACCTGAGCGCTGCGAAGCCGAGCGAACGAATGGACAGGGAAACCGACCGAAATGGTTAAGACCAGGAGGTCTTAGAATCCTCTTCGTGTTTGCCTCCAGGTCGTCTGCTTCGACGATTTCGTAAGAACCGTCAGAGATACTCAAGCCCAAGAATGGAGGCTATGGGATACACATTTTTTCTAGTCTTAAAATAAGCAATAAAAACCTACTTAAGAACATTCTAGAAATTTAGGATCAAAACCGTATTAGCATTTAAGTTACATTTTTATATTTTTTAACCAATCAGCTAAAAACATAGAATAGAACATTCTAGAAAAATAGGATCGGAAGTCAACTAACAGAAAATATTTAGGCTCGAAAATAAAATAGTAAAATACAAATCTGATTGGTCAATAAATGTCTACGCGCCAAAATTTTAGGACGATTCTTTGATCCACCTGTAGGATATAAATAACACAGAGTTAGGGAGCCATTCACACAGACTAACACAGACTTACATGAAGACTAAGACGAAGACAAAACAACAAGCCACTAAGCCAGTAAAGCAGTAGCCGATACTATGTCCGGCAAATTCCTTTCCTCCCTCAACTAAAGTTCATGACCTAACTTCAGATGGCCGAGAATCACATTCAAAAGAAAAACCCGACAAACTTTCTTTCATCAACGCGACACGCTGTCGCCACAATCATAAAACCCGCAATAAACCTAATGTAAGTAAGAACGACTTATTTACGGACTCCGTTAACATACACACAACTTTAAACAAATTTATTTTCTTCTTGCCAAACTTTATTTTCCAAAAGGCCATTTAAACATCATGTATTTTATTTGTTTTCATATTCTGTTATATGCATATTAAATTGTTTGTTGTTTAATGTTCGTTGTGTTCTATTCCATTTCTTTCGCGCGATTGTAAAGTTTTGTGTTGTATTTGTGGTGGGAATAATTCAGAGAGCAATACCCGTAAATTACGGACGCATATCTACTGAAATAACCAAATTACATACAACCCCCACAAGGCCTTTAATAGACCTTAAAAGGACCTTTTTCTCATATCTATGTAGAAGTAAGGTGAATGCGACCACGAGATGTAGGATTACGCCTTTAAGAGCTTCGCTATGAGTAACGTGCGCACTATCGGAATGCTGAAGGGATTTGTTTATATAGAGCGAAATCTGTGTCACTTTATCGAGCCGCGTAGACAGAGAGTTTGTCTATAAAAAATAGAAGTGGAAACGCAGTCCTTCTTTAGCCTGAGATAGGCTATAGAAGATAATACACTTTATTTTAATAGAGTTACCTTTGAAAAACGGGCTCTATTAACGGTGTAAAAATGTAGGTTATTCTCCTTTTTAGCCGTTACGGCAGGTCAGGGCTACGGATGGTTTCATCATTTCCGGTCGTAGCCGGATGTAGCGTTTTTAAGGGTTTGATTTGTTTACGTTTGTGAATAGGTCGCGACACAACCTGAAGAGATTATATTGATATGTGTGTTAGTTTGTGAGGATTAATAAAAGTGATAGGAATAATAAAATAAAACCAGATTTAAAACACGAAATAAAATAAATACAAAAGAAATAACAATCTTCCAGGAGTCCACTGAATAATCAGAATAAAAAAGAAGAGGCTTTTTGGCACCAAAAAGAAACTCGAAGAAAGAACTCGAAAGACTTCGGCTAGGAAGGTAGCTATTTTATTGCATAAAAATTTATTTCTAACAAGAAAACAAAGCGACCATGTGTGGTACTTAATTTTGACCGACTAGAAAAGGGAGAAGTAATCATAGATAATAAGGCGCCAAAAGTTGCCTTCCTCTATTTGTCAAAACTCCTCTTAAGCTCTCAGTGCAAACTCGGGCACTAGACGGTCAAGGCAGAAAAAATGAGCCAGAAGACTGGTATCGTTACTCGCTTCTTGAACATACGACAAGTAGTCAAACAGGGAAGAAGCTTCTCGAGAAATCCAACAAAAGTCAACCGAAAGTCAAACTCTACAGAAATTCAATCAAAACGGATATTACTAGATGTTGTTTATAACCAAATTCTGTTGAACTGGAAGTCTATAACGAAAAATATAGATATACAGCAGTCCAGCAATAAATACACCTCTTAAATATAGTCATGCAATTGTATTTTTGGTTTGAGAGGTGTTGCAATTTCTGTAAATTAAAAAGATTAAGTGGAAATTCATCGTCGGTAAATTCATCGTGTGGTAAATTCAGCATTGGTAAATTTATCTTGTAATAAATTCATTGTATGGTAAATTTATCGCAGGTAAATTTTTTGTGGCTAAATTCAGAATTCAATTATTGCTTTTAAGAATTTGATAAAAAGAGCTGAAGAGTTAGGGTTAGGGAAACCCTATATTATAAGAGCAATTAATCTGATACACTAAATTTGCCATGCAATGAATTTACTGGCGATAAATTTACCATACAATGAATTTACCGACGTTAAATTTACCACTATGAATTTATCTTGGATCAGATATTTTGTCCAAACGAATCAAGAAGCCTAAAAGCTGTACAGAATCAAGTGAATGAAATAGTGAATATATATATATATATATATATATATATATATATTAATTCAACAATAACATTGCAATAAAAGATGATCGAGGTCATTGTTTTATTTAAGCTTTAATCAAAGATTATTTCATTGTGGTCCATTTTAGGTTGAGATTCTTTTTGTTTATTGTGGCCAATTCAGGGGAGACAATTAAGTCTGTGGTATAAAAAGTAATGGAATAGATTACTCACATCGCGTCTGCGTTTGACCGTCGGGAAAAGAAAAAAAGAGGAATGTGAGTTTGTGGACTCCTTATATGCGAGTAGCGGTAATTTGCATATGAGGAGAAGAGGCTATAAAAAGACCAAATTGGCGAGGCAGCGGGGTGTTATTCTGAAAGCGGAGAGCAGACATTGAATTAAGAGGAGTTGGCATGAGTTGCGGAGTCGTGTTACTCTGAAAGTTGGTGCGAGCAGCATAGTTGGCATGAAGGAGTTCCGACCCCTTTTTTCTTTACTAAGTCCACCACAGGTACTGTACTTAAAGAAAATAGAAAGGATAACAAATCGATTGGATAAGCAATCAGCAAAATTTAAAGATAGAATGTGATTTGAAAACCCAGACAACTTCAATGTCTCCAGCCGTGCAACAAAATAAGGAAAACTCAATTCCTGTTCAGGAGGATGATGTTATGCTGTGTTAAAATGAAAGTGATAAAACGGTGGTTTAAAGGAGATTTGGTCAAGCAATGTTGACACTTTCTCTTTTTCTTAGGAGGGAAGAATGAGTTACAACAAATGGAACCATGGGATGGATACATGCACCGTAAAATCTTTGAACTCAGGCACAATTTTGTTGTCAGTTTTTGTGGAATAAAACTTGATTAGCAGTCCCAAGACGCTGCGTTCTTATTACATTGGAATACGCACATCCTTGATCATTAAACTCTTTTGTTTGTTTGTTTTAATTGGTTCGAAGCAAAAAAACTCCACAAAACATTTTTTATCGAAAGTGGGACAAATAACACGTCAGAAAGACGCTACTCATATAATGTGGGGATGCACTCGTAGTGTAACGGTTATCATTATAGGAAATGAACACAGTTACCCGAGTTCAATCCTGGCTAAGGCTGTTTGTATTTTAACTCGCGCTAATACCCTTGGGAAAGGTATACACATACCACTCTCTTCTGTTATGGGTAAATAGTAGAGCAAACTGGACTCTTTAACTTTGATATGGCAACTGATCTTGAAGAAGGAAAAGTCTGAATTAAAATCAGTTATACTCCACGTAAAAATATTGACCTTTAGTTACATCTTGTTGGTGCGGAAGGGTTGGGTAAATTCATCTAATGGGTTCTATTCTATCAAACAGAACATCCATTTTGGTAGAATTTTGAAAACTGTTATTAAAATCATTGATAAAATATTTTTTTCATGAAAACAATTCCATATAAATGTGGTTTATGTTCATTTTTACCCTGAATAGTAGTGTTTAGCAATTTCAGATGTGTTTAGTAATTTCAAACGTGCATAGCAACTTGAAGCGATTAAAAGAATTCGATTTTGTATTTGAATTCTTTTTGACATTGGGTATTACCACAAAATTCAGAACGGTAAATTTATTGTGATAAATTCATCATGTGGTTAATCCAGAAAATAGAAAATTCATCGCTAATAAATTCATCGTATGGTATATCTATCACTGATGGTTAAATCTAGAGACTAATAATTGTTTTTAAGCATATAATAAAAAGAGCTGAAGGGTTACGATGAATTTACCGACGATGGATTTATCTAGAATCATTACCACTAGTTGAATAAATCCAGAAGACTAAAGAGTATACGACTGAAACACTGTAAAAACTACAACAACAACAACAACAGCAACAGCAACTACAAAAAGAAGAAAAAAAAGACAAAAACAAACAAAAACAATTCCCAAAAAGTACTCCTTGCCCCACCAAAAAAAACAAACAAAACAAAACAAAAACAAAAACAAAAAAAAACAAAAAACACCAAAAAACAACAGGAAATGAAAAAATAAAACAAAACAAAAAAAGATTTTCGAGGGAAATAGTCCAATTAGCATAAATTGGAAAAAAATTATTTTTGAATTTTAGCAAACGTAGAACGAGAGAGAAAAGCAAGCATTCCTAAGAATAATGATATAAAATTAGATAGAATTTTAAAAGATAAGTGAATAACAAAATTTTCTCGTGGGTGGGGTGGTAAGTTTTTATTAAGTATATCTTTCTAAAATAATTTCATCAAATTCATTTTATGACTTATTAAGAAAAAAAAAAACATCTTTAGAGCAAAATAGTTCGATTAGGAGATTGAATAAGCTTAGCTATGACACAAAGCCAGAAGTATGGTCTATCAAGTGAGAATAAAATTCAAAATGGTTTGCGAATCTAGCTTGTAAACAAGCCATTACACCATGCGATGCCCAAGTAGTCCGATTTATGCAACGCTTTAAAGAGAAAAGAAAGAAAACAATGTAAATATCTGTATTGATATATATTTTCATAATAAAAAATGATAGTATTATGAACACATATAAATTGTTATAACCTACCAATTTGGAGAACAGCTTTTTCAAAAATGGATTCTTGTTGACTCATACGATAATGGAAAGGGAATCAGTTTAATGTTCTGTTTATTACTGAAATAATTCGTTAGTGATACATAGACATTCCCAATTATTTGATCACGTGGTAACAAGAAACCCATAATGTATACTTTTAAGCCTCCTCTTCTACTCCACTCCTCTTGCAACGATAAGAGTAAGACAGGATTTCTGGTAAAGATTATTCGGTCGAGCACACAAGTGGCTAGATATGGACAATTTTTGTTATCTAATTCAACACATGTTAGATTCGGCATGTTTGTAAAAGAATCTTTATTGCGGCCCATCAAACGAAAATGTCCTTTCTCCTCACTTACAGAGAGAGAGAGAGAGAGAGAGAGAGAGAGAGAGAGAGAGAGAGAGAGAGAGAGAGAGAGAGATTAAAAAAGAGAAGAAAAATGAGAGAAAGAGAGGCAAGATAAAATATTGAAATTTTACTTTGACTGATGTTGGGTCCCACATTTAATCGGTGAAGATAGAACTTAAAAGACAAAAATTATGAAAGGACTGAGTAGGAAACTTCTGACCTAAGAATAATTCATAGCACAGTGAACTGTACTTTACATACAAATCAATTACCATATCAAATGTTTTGGCCCATTGCTCACATAGTTATATGCATGGGCAAATCCCTCTCACTGATATTGTCATATAGTTGTATACAATACTCGCATTATACAAAAGAACAAGCAGGGACAAACCCATAAGCGACATTTTCCTATGGACTCCTACAACACATCAGTGTTGTTCGACCAGAAATGACTTATATATATCAACTTTCGGTGGTTGCTGGATGCAGTCTTACTAAGAGAGATAGCCGATAGAACGGATGGCAAGAATGAGTCAAGGAAATCCGTACTGCTGCTGTTGCTGCTGATAGTATGCACATAAAAAAATTAACCATGCATCATTGATAATTTACAGTGCAATTTTTTCTGCAATGCTATATTAAAATCTTTGAATATCGTTCCTGATGTCACATTTATGATAGAGTATGTAGCAGAAAGAATTTCGCATTTTTGTTTGGCGCGTAATTCAATTCGACCGTTAGGGTCGACGCATAATTTCACCCAATCAGGATGACTTATCCTATTCCCCCGTATCATCTTTCTGGGCAGCACAAATTGGGGTAGCCGTCAAACACCCTTTTTGGCTGAACAACTTCGTTCAGTGCAGACGTCTTACTGTCTCCTCTTCAATAGCAGCAGCAGCAGCAAACCAACATGAGGGAAGCTATCTAATTTATGGACCCCTGGCGTCTATTTCTCTTAGACCAAGGGTTCCCAGTTGAATATGAATTAGATAAATTCAATATGCCACACACAGGAACAACTTTACGTCACCCCCAAAATTGGCTATGTCGACTGCGATGTAACATTCCGCTCCGACACCTAGCTACTTCTTCACTGGACAACATTTTCTGGGGACATTCACGCTTCTCCCCGAAACAACCAGAACCACAAACTCACGGTGACTTCAACGTTTCTCTCCTCAAACAGCAAACACGACTTTTGCTACACTATGGCGAACATATTTCTCTCTCACATCCAACAATGCCTTAACCTAACAATACACTTTTTGCTCGGGCATTTAGCTGCTAAAATGCTTTCTTCACTCCATAACAACTTCATTTCGTTTCCTTACTTCTTTACTTACTACGAGACTTGCAGCACAAACGTAAACCCTTTATTCCATGCTGCCATTAAAAACCTTCATATAAAAGTTAACGGCATCCTCGTCTGCTTACTTCTTCATGCTCCTTTATTTTATAACAACACTTAGCGAGGGAATAATACACACGCGTAAGAATACATTTCTTCGCTAAAAATGGTAACAAACATTCTATCGCTAAAAGTACATTAATTTTTTGTTTATCTGTTTTATTAACGAAGGAAGAAACATTTCATTTACGAGGGTCAGCTGAAAAATTCATCGAATGACATCATATCTGCTGTTACCATTTTTGACCAATGGGATCCTAGCGCTGCAACACCGATTGAAGAAGTGTGTAGACCACGAAGGGGACTACGTAGAAAAATAAACCTAATTTGGTCACATTCCATATGGTTTCTTGGTTTGCTTATAAACTTTTCAGTCGACCAACTTATAGTTAATAAAGAGTCGGAAAACCAGTGGTTATTTTCTTTTTTTTTTTCTCAATTTGTGATTTTTTCTGTTTGTTTCACACACACCATAAGTAAATTTAAATTGTCAATTGTTTTTAATTGTGTCAATCCTTAACTGAATTTTGATTACTCCACTCCTGTTTTTTTTTTTTTTTTTAAATTTCAGTCATTAAAAACCCAACTAAGTGGATGACTCGTCAAAAACAAATCTTTTTTAGCTACTGGGATGAGTCCAAAGTTTTGAAATATTTTGTACGTGCTAGCATACTACGTTTGTAAAGCAGTTCAAGCCGTGAGAGGTAACCGCTCTGGTTGGTACTATTGCAGTAGTTGATGGATTGACACGTGCATTGCTTTACACCGTGTGTGATTTGAAAGCAGCACAGATGAACGAATTCTAAATGGGTCATAATGTTGCGAAAGCAACTGATAACATTTGTTGTGCGAAAGGTGAAGGTGTAGTTGATCACCGTGCTGTAGCGAGTTTAAGAAATTTAGCTCAGGTCGCAAGAACCGCGACGATCAGGTAATATCATCATCATCATCATCATGTCGAGCTATTAGCACGGATTTCCCTGACCCTCTCTCGCCACCCGTCTCTATCGTCCGTCGCTCCCGGCTGGTCTTCAAGGCTACATCCTGTATCGGCACAGAGCTGCTGTAGATAGATTCTAGCTGGTCGTCCTGCTTTTACTTGTCCATGTGAGGGGGTCCACAGGAGTACAACGCTTATGAGTTCGTTCTTACTTCTCCAGCAGTGTCCTGCATATCTGGTTCGTCTAATTTGGATGGTTGGTGGCTGTACATCTGGTGTTTTTTTGGGATGTTGCCTCCAGTACTTGTTCAATCACGTAGACCTAAAAGCATGGATTCCACAGAGGCCATGCTCCCAGCCAAAGAAGCAAATCCGGTGAGTAGCTCTTGGAGAGTATCAAGTGAGCTCTGCATCTCACAGTTCCGTGTGATTCGTCATCTTCATGACCTCGCAGCAAAAGCATCTGGAGCTACTGAATTGTACCTCACGTTACCAAAATATTGCAAAACTTACTATAATAAATCATGTCAGTGATCAATTGGGATATTTAATTATCATTTTTGTTTTACATGAACAAAGAGGATTTCTTTTTATTTCAGGCTAAATTGTCTTCGCTTGTAATGGTCCAATCTTATAAAGGTCGACTGAAAAATTCAGAGACTGAAAAGTTCATAGGATGACGTCATATATGCAGTTGACTTTATTGACCAATGGAATCCAAGCATTACAAAACTGATGGAAGAAGTGTGTGAACTACAAGCGGGACTATATTGAAAAATAAATCTTATTTGGTAACATTCTATATTTTTGGTCAGTCTATGAACTTTTCAGCAGTCTCTTTATAAAACTTAGCATGTGAACTTCCTTGAGTATTTAAAGGTATTTGGTGAAGGTGGCTATTCTGTTAGCGTGGTATCAGGAATATCTTGTCTGAAAATTGATTAAGAAAGTCATTCGTCAAAACAGCAAATACAATTGACATTTGCAGGAGTAAGGGTGTCCCGGAACTTTTGAGAGTAAGATCAACCAGAAAGATCATATTCGTACTTAAAGAAGATAAAATTGCAATCTGCTGGCAACAAATAAAAAATGTAATTTATTCAGGAAGCAAATTTTAAAAAGTCTTGAGCAGACTGGCCTTCACGCAATGTCACACACCAAATTTTTAAAAGGCGCTTTATATAATAATTGATGGATAGATAGATGGATTGATAGAGAGATGAAATGTTACAATTATATATCATTAGCCTGAACCCCAAAAATCCAATGCCGAGGGGATCAAACATTTTTGTGACGGCAACGCATGTCTCAATTTGTGCGTGGCCGCTCACAATAAAATGACCTTGTGTCAAATCTGGCCTAGTGGGAGGTCAGATAAACCCTTCATTACCGAGCAGAACACAGTCATCATACTCGATAAAACGAAAGACAATATTAAAAAAATTGTCCATCATCTTTACTCCAGCATGTATTAATGAAAGACCGCTACCTAAATAGACAATATTTGATGAGTTAGACATATTAATTTATATGTTTGTATTTTATTTGCGATAGTTTTAACTTTTTTAGAAATAAGATTTCAAAGTGTTTGTTCAATATGCCTCTCTAAAAAAGAAAAAAGTGCGTGTTTGGGAAGAAAAACTTCCAAAATTCTTGTTGAGTAACTTTGCGTTTAATAATAGGTGCTTCAAGATAATATTTTTTATTCGGGGCTACACCGGATACTTCTGCTACTAATACTTATAAAATTTAGTAAGTTTTGTTTTTTTTTACATTTTGTTTCAGATCATGCCCACATATTTCCAGTATTTAGAGATTTCGCTTATATGCTCTCTCTGGCCGTTCTGTCAACAAAACTCTTCTCTAGAGGTTGAAAAATTAACTTCGATATTTGTAGACAATATACAGGACCCTAAACGTCAACCAGTGATTTTGATTTTGTCTTTCTAGCCCCATCTTTTCTAGCCACCATCTTTTCTTGTTTTCATCTTTTCTTGTTTTCATCTTTTCTTGCCTCCATCTTTTTGTAATTTCCATCTTTTCAATATCACTATCTTTTCTAGCTTCAATCTTTTCAACCATTATCTTTTCTTGTATTTATTTTTTCAAGCTGCCATTTTTTCTAGCCTCAATCTTTTCCTACCTCCATCTTTTCCATCTCCATCTTTTCTAGCCATCATCTTTTATTTGGGATTTTTGCTAGACTTCTTCACGTAAATATCAAACGCTAATTGTAGTTTTCTTTCTTTTTTTTTCAAATCCTCAAACTCTTTTATTCTTCTTAAACCCATTGAACCCGAACGGCCGGTATTAGTGATGGTTACTAGAAGCACATTAATCCGGCCGGCCGGAATTTCGGCCATGGATTCTCCACTTCTACATTATTATTGCCAATAAAATATTGCAAATTTATATTTTATATATAATTTTATTATTTTTGAATATGGTCTAAATTGTCTATAGAATGTTATAACTAGTTATTTGGTAGCCTGTAAAATGGTCAAATAACAGATTACCACTGTATCATCTTCGGTGACATGCGTTCGTTTCGGAGAAACGTGTGCATTGTATCTGACGGTGAACTAAACACCTTTCGGCCATTAAAACACTGAAGCAAAGTTATGGTTCGTCAACAGGTTTATTATCGGCCAGGAAATGGTAAAACTGAAAAGAAATCAAATATAGTTTGACAACACGTGTATGGGACAATGTACAGAAACGTTGTTAGGGGCTGAAAGCCTCACGTAACTTAAGGAGCCGTGGGCCAAATAAGCACAGAATATCAGATAGTTCTTCGGTAAAAAGGGTTTATTCAAAATAAAAACAACACTAAGAAACAGAAATTATAATCAAGTAAGAGCTAGATCAACGAAGAGCGAAATTAAGGCAAACATGTGCCAAAAAAGAATACTTGTAGATAAAGTATACTTAAGGGAAATAACACAAAATGTCAAATAATTACGGTGGTTCTGTATGCATTTTCCTTACGGACGATGGTCGAAATATCTAGAAGTATCAAGATAGTAGTCGCAGGCTGCGAAACCTGGGCCCTTTTACTGAATGATAGAATGAAGCGGAATTCATCTCCCGTAGATAAAACCTAAGTGATCACTTGGGGAGGCAAACAGTAGGAACTATAGAAACAATAGAAATCTAATCTAATCTAATCTATAACATATTTTCCATTTTTGTAATATATTGTTGTTGTGGGTGTTAGTATTCATTATTGGGCTTAGTAGGTTTAAGGACAACATAAGGCATGCGTGCTTTAGTTAAGGCATATTTTGTTCTAAATCAGCAGAGTGTGTGTATGTATTCCGACGCCAAAGGGTTGTAATCTTGTGCGTAGAGAAATAGTCTGTGTTATTACTACACCCCCTTACCAATGGAAAAGAAGGATGTTGCTATATTCCTTGTTTATTTGTTTTATATCTTTTTGGCCTGTGTATTTCACAGCCACTTCTTGTGTTGTATGTTGGCTGTTTTATACTTCTCTGGTGTGAGATGTTGCTTGTATTTGTGAGTCCTTTTTGCAATGAAGTGATGTGGTCATTAAAATGAACCTGTTTATGGCAGGATGTTTCTGCTACTCTTATTTGGATTCTGTTTTGTCTTTTTGATGATCCATCTAGGAGTTGAAGGATGTATAATCTGGGTTCTGCACATCTACTTGTGATTGTTGCTGGTTTCCATTTCCCAGTTTGGTTATCCAATATACAAACATCTTGCCCAGGGACAAGTGATGGTAGATCATGAGCTGTTCTAGCATGATACATTTTCTGCATATCCTGTCTGTGTTTCAGTTCTTCACGGTTATGGTCAGTGTTGGAAAATCTTGGGGTTGAAACTTTGGCAATTAAGTTTGATCTTAAAATGCGATTGTTTAAGAGTTCAGCTGGACTTAGCAGGTTGTGATTGATTGGTGTTGTTCACAAACACAGCATTGCTAAGTTAGGATCTCTTCCTGCTTGCTTAACCTTAATTAGAGCTCTTTTAACTGTTTGGATTTGTCTTTCAATAAACCCATTTGACTTTGGGAACTTTGTTGATGATGTGATTTGATCAAATTGCCATTGTTGGGCAAATTCTTTGAATGCTTCATTGGAGTACTGTGGTCCATTGTCACTAACAACTCTGCTGGGAATACCATGTTCAGAGAATATTTACTTCATTGTTGATACGACCATATTGCTTGTTGTCAGGCCATTCATTTTCCGTATAATTGGAAATTTACTGTAATAATCAGTAATTAATAGATATTCATGATTATTGCAGTTAAACAAATCTGTGCCGACAACTTCCCATGCTCTGCAGGGGATGACATGTGGCTGTAAAGTTTCCTTTGGTTGTACCGGAAGGTTTTCCTGGCATATTGAACAATTCTTGATCATGTTCGCGGTATCTGTATTAAATCGCTCCCAGTATACAGCATCTCTGGCTTGACGTGTTTTTTCAACACCTTGATGGCTGTAATGTAGCTGGTCCAAGATAATTTTTGTTGGGTTTCAGGAATAATAATTCTTGATCCCTTCATGATGATACCATCGTTGACAGATATTTCATCTCTGTATGGCCAGTATGACCGTATTACCGGTGGCAAATCCTTAATTGAGTCTGGCCATCCTGTTGTTATCATACCTTGTAGTTGATCAAGTACTAGATCAGCTTTGGTTTCTTTTCTTATCTCATTCAGGCGTTCACTCCTGAATCTGACCAAATCGACTGTAATGTCTTGGTCGATTGTATCGGGATTTTCAGTGCTAGGGAGGCGGCTTAGAGTATCAGCAAGAGTCATTTTCTGTCCTGGAATGTACTCGATTTGCATCTGGTATTGCTGTAATCTCGGGTGTGCACTGGTAAGTGGCTTTTGTAGTATCATGACAAGTGGCTTATGGTCAGTTAGTACTTTAAATTGACGTCCATATAGATATATGTGAAATCTTTGGACACCAAATACAATTGCAAGACGTTCCCTTTCTATGCATGCATACCGTTTTTCTGCGTCTGTTAGAGACTTTGATGCATATGCGATAGGTTTTTTGTTTTGTATCAGTGCAGCTCCAAGTCCTTTCAGGCTTGGATCAGATTGTAATACTGATATTTCAGTTGTGTTAAAGTATGTTAACGTTGAGTCTTGACTGATAACTGTTTTGAGTTTCTCAAAACATTTCTAGTGGTATTCTTTCCACAAAAAGGGTGCATCTTTCTTCAACAGTCCTCGTAGAGTATGTGTCTTGTCAGCCAGGTTAGGATTAAACGGTGATAGGTATGTGATAAGACCTAAGAATTCTTGTAGCTCTTTTTTGCATGTTGGGTAAGGCATGTTTTGCAGGTCTTTGAGCTTTTCTGGGTCAGGGTTGGCACCATTTTCACTATATATCATTCCGAAGAAAGATGTGCTTTTTTATTTGATTTTGCATTCTGTTGAATTAAACACAAGACCATTTTCGGTGGCTATTTGCATGAGCCTGTGTAGAATCTTATCGTGTTCTTTTTCTGATTTAGCATAGACAACGACGTCATCAGCGATTCCTATAGCGCCATCAACTTGCTCAAGTATTTGATCCATCTTCATTTAGAAGATGTCCTATGATACGCTCAATCTGAATGGTAACCGCTGAAAGCAGTACCTGCCATAAGGGGATTGAAACGTTGTTAACAACTGCGATTCAGTGTCGAGATGTATAGACCAATAACCAGCTTTGGTGTCAAGTTTAGAGAATATATTGGCGCCTATAGAATGGTGTGTTATCTTTTCTATGGTCGGTGTTGCATAGAGTGGTCTTCTGAGTGCTGTATTAAGGTGTCTTGGGTCTAGGCAAATTCTCAAACTCCCATCATTTTTATGCGAGAATGTTAGACTTGAAACCCAGTTTGTAGGTTCAGTCACCTTTCTTATCTTATTTTTGAACATGTTATCAAGCTCCTGTTTTATATAGTCTTTAAGTGCAATTGGGGTTTTTCTTGGTGCGTCAATATGTGGATGTATATTTTTGTTGACCGATAGTCTGACTGCACCTGGCATGGAGCCAATTTTGTCGAACAGATCAGGATACATCTGTATCAGGTTTTTGCATTTATCCGTGTTGCTGCAGGAGTTTGGAACGCATCTCCTTTCTTGACTGTGCAGTGAAGGGTAATTAGTTTGAACCGTTCCAGCGATGGTATAAAAATTTTAAATTGACCTCCTCTCCCTCACACTTATGTAGATATGGAAATAGGTTAGCGATTCATAGGGGGACTGGCTTGTTTTGGTGACTGCAGTATGAAAGGATTTTGGAATAATAGAATTGTTGTGGTGAATGTATTATTGAAGTATGTTTTAGGTGAGTGAATGGAACTAGTTGAGTTAAAAGTTAGGATAGTGATTAATAGCCTCCCCCACTTTTATGGCCTTGTGCCATAAATCTTCGGATCAAAACTTTTTTCTCAACAAGATGCCCAAAACACGTGAAAGTTACACTTCAGGTAAGACAAGAGATTATTCTTTTAAAAAAGAAGGGTAAACAAACAGAAATCTTTTAAAAATTTCCAGAACTACAGTGGTTTATAAAGATATGAGACATCAGTAAACAGGACAAAACAAGACCAAAAGTAGGACTGGTAGAATAAGAGCAAAGGACTGTTTCATTAGTCACCAGCTTGTTTGAAAGAAGACTGATTGCTCCAAACATCACTGCACAACTGAGCTAATGTCGTGAAAAAATGTCTCAACATCTACAGTGAGGAGAAGACTCTGTGAAGCTGGCTTACATGGTAGAATTGCTGTCAAGAAATCACTGTTGAGATAGCAAAACAATGCCAAAAGACTCCATTGGGCCAAGGCGCACAAAGACTGGACAATAGAGCAATGGAATAAAGTCTTTTGGACTGACGAATGAAAGTTCGAAATCTTTGGTTCAAATAGGAGGGTCTAAGTGCGGTGAAGAGTTGATGAAAGAGCTGCAAACCCCTGTATCATACCAACTTTAAAGTATGGAGGGGGTTTTCTTATATTATCAGGAGCTATTGCTAATTGCAAAGTAGGAGATTTGCTTCAAATGAAGGGTATATTGAATCAAACCAGAAATCACAGCATAGTGTAGCAGCATGCGATCCCGTCTGGAACGCGGCTGGTGAGCCAAGGATTTGTATTCATGCCAGATAATGACCCAAAGTATACAAGAAAAAACTCTTCCAGAGGTACATTAAAAGCAAAGAGGAACAGCACGTCTTGGCAGGTGCAACGAGTGGACTTAAATCCCATTGAACTGGTGTGGGATGAACTTGGCCAAAAAGGCAGAGCCAAACAACCCACAAGAGCGGCTCACCTCTGGCAACTCTTGCAGGAAAGCTGCGCAGAACTATCTTCAGTCTATCAGCAGTCTTTGGTGGAAGAAATGCCGAGAAACTGTGAAACAGTGATAGCGGCTAAAGGGGCTATTTTGGTGAATCAAAAGTTTAAGATTTTGTGTGTCTTTTTTGTTTTAATTTGTATTTAATGTGGCTCTGGAAGACTTGTATATAGTATAATAAATAAAAACATTGTGGTGCTCAACTTGTTTCATTAAAAATAACAGTTTTCGGATGAGAAATAGAAATTTTCAAGCGTGACCAAATACTTTTGACTGGTAGTGTATATAAGGTAGGGTCGTTAATATTTTCCTCTCCTTATGGCCGGCCGGAGTATCGGCTCGGTCATAAAAGCCTTTTTTGTGTCCTGCGAGAAAGAGGGTCTAAATGTAACCCCTCCCCGCAAAATAATAGCAAAGACAAAAGAAACAAAAAATACATCCGAAAATAAGATAAATGGGATCTCTCCTAGTATCTATAATCCCCCTTGCCCCGAAAGTAGCTATCATTATTGACGAGTTGGTCCGGCAAGCAAAGGTCATATCCTACCATGTGAGGAAGAAAGGACTTTGGTCAATTTGGAGTAAGACGAGACTAACAACAACAACAACAACAACAACAAAAGGGTCGGCTTTGACAAACGAATAAAAAGGATTTTTAAATCCACAAAAGACCTGGTCTCGAAATCACTGGACTGTTTGGGAGTAAAGGTACTTGCTGTTATAGCTAGCACCTCTGACGATTTTCGGGACATGCTTTTACTCACCATAGAAGATGGCGTCGCCCTCTCGAAAAAAAAACTCTCGAATCTAAAGATCACATATTTAGAACTGAATATTTAGGGGGACGGAGGACCACGGTAGCAGTATCTGAGGTTCCTAGCTATTCTATCGACGAAAATATAGCTGCATACATGTTGCAGTTTGGTGAAAAAAATAGCTGCTCCATATGACAGTATGTACGAGGAATTGAGGTTCGATATCATGATCGATAACAAAATTTTCAACTCTATTCCCAACTGGTTGGATGTGGTAGGGCGTAGGCTGCCTGATATTGTGACAAAAAGGAAACCAGCTGGTGTTTGATCACTTCTCGGTAAATTGCTCAGGGAAGAAGCCCCATGAGAAAGCACTCGATCGAAGCGGAATCACCTCCCATGGCTAAAGGTAAAAAAAGAGGCCTCTGTAGTCTCACCTACTGTTGGGAAAACGGTTCTTACTCCTCTTGGGGGTTTTACCTCTTGGAGGTTTACCCTCTTTCCGAGACTTCTTTACCAACAACAAAGGCGTTGGAAACTATTGAGTAGTCAAAGGGGTGCTGACTGACAGTCGGAAAAGGTGGGAAGAAAACCCTTGTGGAACCTCTGTCGCATAAAATTCCCGAGACAGATACTTACAAAATAAGAAAGACCCCACAGTCATAAGTATCAACAACAACAACAATAACGACAAAAAGCAGATGCACTTGTCCAAGGAGAGAGAAAATCGGGAAATTTAAAAAGCGACAGGACGAGGCAAAACCATCAGCCCCTCTCTAGGGTCTTCTCACTCTACTCCGTCTCTTTCTCTAAGCCACGTACAATCAGCCGCCTGATCCAATAGGAAGACTTTGTGAATTTTCCGATTTCTGCAGACTTATCGTCGAGGTGAATAGATTTAGCGGAAAATCGGAACGCTGTCATTGATCCCAAGAAATACTGGGGGCAGTTAGACAGGATACTTGGATGCAAAATTCTTCCGAGAGTTTGTCTCGAAATTCGATTTCGTTGACAAATTCAGAGAAAAGCATCCAAAGAAGGTAGAATGGACTTCGTCAGGTATAGCCGCCTCGGGTCAGCTTTTCAGTTACTTCGACCAAGTGTTAGGACAGTTGAATTAGATTTATTTGGTGGTCCAAATTTTTAGTCATTGTCTACGTCACAATCAAGTAAGATAACGTTCAGGTTAAGTTGTCTGGTTACTGGAAATTCAACGCATCCTTGTTGGACAAGAAGGATTTTCAGGATCAACTTGTAGTAATGTTAAAGCGGGAATTAACGAGTGCAGTTATTAGGGATAATTGTTGAACTAAGCTTAAGGATAAAATTAGATCCTTTGCTGCTGAATATGATAGAAAACTCAAGCAAGATAGACTAGCGGTGAAAAGAGCGTTAGAATCTAGGATAAATAGGATGGTAACGATGGAAGATAGCGTAGGAACTAATATAGCTAAAGTGAATCTAGCTTTTTCACAGGACAAAAAGAACTCGGCTCTAACAGTTAGGGCCAGATTAAAAGGAATGTCTTGCGAGGCAACGAATGTGTCTCACGAATTACGAACTGAGGAACTTTGACATGCTTCACAGCGACATATCGCGAGTGTTACATCACCGGACGGACATCAGACTACTGACGAAAGCATTCACAGGGAATTTCGTGATTACTTTCCGGAACTTTTCACCAGGGAGTCCAGACTGAGTTCTGCTCAGTTCGAAGCTTGTTTCCCTCGCCTTGGAACAACGAAAACGGCTGAGTGTGAGGTCTGCATTACAGAGGAAGAAATTCCGCAAACAATGAAACAGGACTCTCAGGATCGATGGGTTTTCCTTACGAAGTGTACTTGAGGCTGTGGCACAAATTTTTACCCTTGCTGGTAACTGTCTATAATAACTGGATAAAACGGGGATCCATCCTCCAACGATTCACCAGAAGTATAGTAAAGTTTCTTCGTAAGTGCAAACATGGTAGGGACGGGATTAGTAAGTTTCGCCCTTTAACGATTCTAAACACTGACTTAAAGATTTTGGCGAAGATCTTGGCAGATCTTTTACAGACTACCCAGCCTAGCCCAATCGGCTCTGAGCAGTGTTGCACTGTTAAGGGCGGGACTATCCTGGACGGCCTTCTTTTGGTTCCCACGACCATAGAAAAAATCGGCGGTAATGCGCCTTTGATCAATTTAGATCAGTCCAAGGATTTTGATAGGGCAGACCATGGTTTCTTGGAGGCTGTTTGTCTGCTTCTGTATATTGCACCCTGTGTTCCATATTCACAATTAACGCTAGATACAGCCATGTGCGAAATAGACATATAATGTTCATAACGATAGAACATAGGAAACTCGAAATTCGAAAACACGTACCGACTTCTTGTTCAGGTACGAAACCTTTTTATTAACTTTGAGTTAAAGGTTTCGACATAAGGAGGAGAGACACAATCTCGCTATGCCGTCTTATTTCTTTGGCCCCTATCTCGTGCGGCACCCATGGCGCGCAAATTCGTCTGCTTCGGCGAGCTCGCAAAAGTCGAACCTCCTCGTTTGGCGTCTAGTTTTCAACTCTCTAACTTTCTTCAGATTCTCACCAACCTCCGCGCGCTTCCGGTGCGTGACGTCACCCGCACCCTGTAACCTTCTTTCGTCTCGGACTATTGTGACATCTCTGAGTGATACCTCCATCCGCCCGCCCGCGCCCGCCCACATTAACACCTGCCTCAATGTTGCACCTAGCTAACCCGTGTGCTGAGCCGAAGGGTTCTCAGCCTAACTAAACTCAAAGGCATGAACCGAAATCCCACGGCCATTACGTTACGCCTGAGTCATGGTGTAGGTGAACGGAGTAAGATGAAAACTTTTCATTTTGTCACAATCAATTCGTCAAGGTTGTCTTTTCTCTCATATGCTCTAATTTCTTGCATTATAAGGTCCCACGTTGAGAGCGAACCCGGTCCTACACGGTCTCACACTACCTGGTGCTGCCATCATTCGGAATGCCGCTTATGCGGATGATTTTTGTGCTTGTAATGAGTAGTGCCGAGTTCGAGGTCAGAAAAAACTGGAAGGTATGAGGGCGTATCATGGGCCAAAATTAACTGTGAAATGTCGGTAGGTTTGCGATTAAGTTCATGGACAGTTGGCCAGACGGTCCGAGCAAGATACTCAGCGACTGGTTCAGTCTCGATCTCCAGCTGGAGAAAGTTGGTCGGAGGTACTGGAAAAGGTCGTGACCATTCCCGGCATCTGGTCAAGGAGGACACTCTCCTTAAAAAGTAGTGTCGAGATGTGTGGCTGGCATATAATCTACCACCCATTCCTTTATCGACTTCTTCTTTCGTGTACCGTTCTTGTTAACCAAGAAAGAGTCCTGTTCCAGTTCGTTTGAAAAAGTTATCTTCATCCCTCCGAACGCAGTCTAGAAGTACTGAATAGAGAGACACGACCTCATACAATGCGCCCCACATTCCTAGATTGTATCCGCACTCAAAATGATGAGAACGTACACTCGAATAGTGGGGAGGCTCGCTAATTACCCAGAAACAAGTACCCCATCTATCACGAATATTGGAACGCTCTAAAGGTTTTCTCTCGATTGCAAACGGGTCTCTCTGTTATATCGAATGTTAGTGATGGGAGCTGTTCAAGATGACTTAATTGAGGAACTCGGCGTGACGAAGAAGAAAAGTCCCTTATTTTGGTGCACCAATAACAACGAGACATTACTCACTTGGCTGGTAATTCAGAACACCCTTTGGGTCGGTAAAGGCATTTCTCAGCGTGTCTGATAATTTCACTAGAATGTGTCCAATGTGGTGATATGGAGGAGTCAATCGTGCACGACCGTTGTGCAAGCTTCTTGAAGGCTACAGGGTTCGCATATTGAATGGAAAGTTCTTTGTCATGGAAGTCAGTTCTGTACGTAGAAATGTTCCATCGCTAAACAGGACGGAACCCTTTGTGTTTCTCTGCTTACTCGGCTTTATGAGAGTCGTGGTTTGGACGATGTGAGAGACGGAATTTCACGAAGGGGAGTATTTCTCGTGTCAATGCCAGTGGCTTTTTAAAACATCAAATTTAAATTCAAATTAAGTTTGAGCGACAAAGACTTTCTTTGGAATTCGGTAAAAAGTTGGTGAAAATGGCGCGTTTGTGAAAGGTGCTAATCTTGTGTTCTTGTTGACAAAGGATTTTGGATCCCTGGAAAATTTGACAACCTACCCCAGGTAAGTGAGACTAGTCTTTTGCATTTGTTTTGAAAAACCCATTTAACTTTGCTAGAATATGTTAACTCATCGGCCCATCGTTGTTTAATACCCCTTCCCACCCCTATTAGATAACAGAGACTCGAGTTTTCCGGGTGTTATAGGGAAATTTTTTTCGTAGCACTTTTTCGATCGGTGAATTTATTTTTCTGCCATGTTAGTCTGAATAACAGTATTCTGAGTATTACGCTAAACTGTATCAGATAGTGAGGCTCCAGTTCTGTGAGATCTGGGAAAGTGTGGAGTAGCTCTTCATTGCCATCACTTCCAAGTCCACTTTGACCTAGAGTAGTTGTACCAATTACGTTTACATCTGGTGTCAAATACGAGGGTGGGCTGAAAAGATATTGAAAAGTTAATATTACCTTATATCTGTGTTCATAGCTTTTTTGAGCAATGGGACCCAAGCACTACAACGATGGAAGAAATTTTTGAGCTGCAAGGAAGACTGTAAACCTCATCTGGTCATATTATATGAACTTTTCGGCTGACCGTCGTAGATATTTTAAAAAATTATTTGTTTTCGATCAGACCGTGTGCAAAAAAACTTTGAAATTACAAAAATATAAACATGAATATAAATTTCTTACCTCTTGGCATAAAACAACTCTAAACGAGTTGACATTCAGTTAAAATCAATTAATATAAGTTCAAAGCAGATACTTGTTGAAATATGTTAAACAAAAGAGCTGGTCCAATTTATCGGGCTAAGTAAAAGGAGGGGGAATAACTCCTGAAAGAAAATAAGAAACATTAACAAGGAAGATAACTTTTGACACAACTGCAACATTAAATTGGAACCAAATTTGTTAATCGATATCAAATACATACATATATATATATATATATATATATATATATATATATATATATATATATATATATATATATATATACATAAAGGGAGAATCAAGTTTTTTAATGACAATCAGTAAAAAAGTAAATAATAGGGCTAACAAAAATAATCGGATAATTAAAGATACAATTTATTGATTTTTGTCCATCATGCTAATGCATGTTGAAAGTTACTTTGCAATGTCGTTGGGAACCTCGGGTGGTGTAATGGTTAGCAAACTAGACTGGTAAACCTACACAAGTGAGTTCTAGTTTCATTGGGTGCCCCATTCATATGGCCTTGTGCCACATCTAAGCAAAAAGCTTAGTAAATTACTACTTTGCAATGTCGTTGTTCACAAAGCTAATTATTTCTTTGATTCACTTAGTTGAACGCTCAGAAGCCTTTTGCCAACTTAGGTAAAGGTTACTAAATAACCTGACAACTTGGGTTCTACGGAATTTAACTAAATATTCAAGGTAACAGAATTTTTTCTGAAAACTAAGTTATCAAACTGTGGTTGAAAAGAAAGTAAAAGTACAGGGATTGAACTCATAGTTTCTTGATTGGGTAATATTCTTATATATCAGTCACTCCTGTTGAATAGAATGATTCAGCCAATGGGATATATAAAAATCAAGAGAATTTCTTTCCGGATATGATTTTTTTTTTCGCCTTTGGGTGGGCCTCCTGGCCCAACATTCGCAAGCATAGATTCACATTACGCTAGATATTCGGGTCTCGTGAATCTATGACCAGCAATGTCACCTGGCATACGTGTCCGTAGACTTAGCAAAGGTTAACATAATTTAAATTGTACCTAGTGATCGTTTGACCAGCAGCGCACGATTTTCGGCTCGTGCCCAACTTCTCCATTCTCTAAATCTTTACTATAAAAAAAGACCTTGTATCAAATCCTGTCTGGTGGGAGGTAGGGATGAATAGCCACTTGGTATTTGTGCCGGGTGGTTGGAAAAGTTATAATCACTTGGCCTTAGGGGGTCGTTCCCCTAAAGCTTTTACCTGCTTGTTGGACATTGCTTGGTGTTTAAGGCTCCTCAAAAGAGGAATGCCAACAAGTTCAAGTTATTTTTACATCTGTCTTGATTCCTGCGCACACCCCGCGTTAAAATGACATTGTGTCAAATCCTACCTGGTGGGAGGTAGGGATATATATATATTGTCTTTGGGCAGGCCACCTGGTATTCATGTCGAGTGATAAAAAAAGTTTTTTTTTTAACTCTTGGCCTCAGTAGGCCATCCTTTCAAGCTTTTACCTGCTTGCAGGATTAAGTTCATTGTTTGGTGACTGAGGCGCCCCATTAAAGTAATGTCGACGAAGGTAAGAATTTTTGTCCCTGCTGCGCGTAAATCTTGATTTGTTCGCAGTCCCCACATTAAAATGATATTTTGTCAAATCCTACCTGGTGAGAGGTACGGATAAATAACGCCTTCGGGCCAACCACCTGGTATTCGTGGCAGGTGGTTAGAATTGTCCTTTGAAAACTTGTCCTCAGGGAGCCATCTCCATAGGTTTTATCTGCTTTGCAAGGTTGAATTGACTACCGGCTGGGTGTATGAGGCGCCCCATTAAGGGAATGCTGACGGAGCCAATTATTTTTTGCACCTGCCGCGCATGAGTCTTGCTTTGTGCACGGTCCTCACTATAAAATGGCCTTGTGTCGCATTGTGACTTGGTGGGAAGTCGGATAAATACTATAGTGTTTTTATGGCCTTTGGGTAGACCGCCTGGCATTCATGCCGAGTGGTTAGAAGTCTATTGAACACTTGACCTCAAGGGGCCATCCCCCGGGCTCAACCTGCTTTTCAGGCTTGAGTTGATGTGTCAGAGGCGTCTCATTATGGGAATGCCGACCGGTCTAAGAATTTTTGTTCCTGTCGCGCATGAATCTCGTTTTGTGCATGTTCCTCACGATAAAATAACTTTGTGCCGGATTCTTGTTAGATGGGAAGTCGTATATATACTACGACTTTTTTTTTTTATTGCTGCTGAATCTGTGTCTCTCAGCTTTAACTCCCTCCTTTCAGTATTTTTGCCAGTTATTCAGAAAAGCTAGCGGATTGCAGTGGGAGGAACATAAGACTTGGAAATCAAAGTGAGTTGAGACCGGATTAGACAAAGACTATTCCTTCATTTAATCTAAATAAACAATTTCCATGAGATTTAAATTGTGTATATTTCAGAAGTATGCAAACCAGATACGATTAAAAAAAGTTACTTATTTCCCATGAATACAATTTTTATGCTGACCTCTATTTTGCTTCAGTTTTTAAAGAAATAAATCTTGGATAACACTGAGTACAGCGAACAAGTTCCGTAAGAATTTTTTTGTTTACAATCCAAATCGATTATTGTTTTCAAAATTTAATATTTATCACGGAAAATCATAGATATTTACTGATTACACATAGCTTCATTATTTGTTAGTATCTTAACACGTATTTCGTTGTTTTTATAGTTCTCAATACATGCTAAAACACGTGATCTATGTATGTCATAGATTCACTTTCTGTTGATGGATCAGTCTTTTTTTTTCATAATTGCACCAGTATTTATGTCAACTGGTTTTATTTTACCGATGAGTTCGAATAAACTCCTCAAAACTGTATTAGACTTTTTTCTTTTCCTCGCAAGTAATCTCTACTGTTGTAAGCATTTACTTTGCTCGATTTACGTATTTCTCAGGACATTTCAGGGTCTCAGTAGTATCATTTTAACGAGTGAATGCCTCTAGCATTTTTGTTAGCGAATGAGATGTTGTAACAGTGGTTGAAGACTGTTTGAAAATTTTCCAAAGTTTCTATTGATGTAGTCCGAATATGGGTACTTTCGATCATCTTTGGTCATTGTCGTGGACGTGGTTACCTCAGTGTCGTGGAGTGCTAGATTTATTCTGTGTTCAAGGAACTTTTTTGCATATATTTATTCTTCGTTCAAAGAACTTATAAGTAAATCTCTAACATTTATCAATATAAAATGTTAATTTTCTTTTAACCCAGAAATATCAGGTTTTTATTATTTTTAGTGGAACTGTAGCATGGTATGCAAATGAGGCGCCTGAATAAATAGAGCAAAACTCGAGCACTTGGTACCGAAAAATCACGAGGCTTGACTCAGCACGGTACCGATTTCCGTTGAATACGTACTTTAGACAGCAAGAGCTTACATCAGTGACCCTCCCCAAACAACCAAACAGTTATCGTTTGGGAATTGAATTACCATGACCAGAAAATCTGGCGAACACTCACACGACATACAGAAACACTGGACAGCGGTTTCGACCTTATTAGGTCTTATCAGCAGTGTATATCATGATCACCACTGGAGATCGAACCAGTGACCACAGATTGTAGAGCCGAAACTCTACGACTGTGCCATCAGTCCATATCGCACACAAGTGCCGCCAAATTAAGTTGTCATGGCAATTGCGCGGCCAATTAACCTGAATGTTTCTTGCAAGTCACATCCCTACACTTTGCAGAGGACACAGTCTCCTTCAGGGCCACGTCTTCCCAAGAGGATTGGAAATACGCACCCGTGTAATTATCACAACCTTACGGGCAAGGATATAGATGTACATTTTCTTTTCATTCAGGTTAATTGTGAGTCGACAGTGAGTAAAGTGGGTTTGATGTCTCTAAACCATGCCATTTTGAATGCTAGGGGACTGAAGGATCCAAGCAAGTGTGCTTGCTTGCTTGGTGAACTCTGGAACCTCTGTTTGAATGTTTCTGCAGTGCAAGAGACTCACTTCATTTGCGCGGAGGACTGTAGGGTGCTGAGAGACGACTTTGAGGTCTTTTCAGCATTCGGCAGCCGCTGCAGCGCTAGGGTCTTTTTACTAGTTGGGCACAGCCTTAATGTGATTGTCAATCTTGTCTTTCCGGGTAACGGGCCGGTTGGTTGTAGCTGATGTTGCTATTAAAAGCTTCGAGTTCCGAATGGTCGTTGTTTATGCGCCCAATAGCATTGGTGAGAGACGCTCTTTTTTCCGACGTTTGGATCCGTTCCTTGATGATCCGAAACGGATAATTCTAGTATGCGATTGGAATGCAATCCTTGACCTCAAGACAGATAAGACCGGAAGGGGTGCTAGTGGGTCGGATAGGTGTGAAAGCATCCTGATCGACCTAATGGCCTAGCACGATTTAGTCGACAAGTTTCGTCTGGATCACCCAGGGAGGAAGATGTGGACGTGGCTAGATAGCTCGCCCTCTGTCCGTATCAGGACCTACTAGGACAGAGTGTTAGTTAGGAGAGCTGACAGTAAATTTGTTAGTTGGCCCACGTTCCCCTAGACAGGGCTGACTGACCATAAACTGGTTAGGCCCAGTCTGCGGTTAGTTAATAGGCCTAGTTTAGCCAGCTACTAGAAGTTCAATACCTCCTTACTGGAGATACAGGACTTTCGAAAGCGGCTGGAAACCTTAATTCAGCGGGCGCTAGTGGGGACGGTCACCGGGAATAAGTGGTGGTGATCCCTTAAGTATAAGATTAGGGATTTCGCCATCAAATACGGCAAACAGCTCAATTTAGATAGGGCCAAGAAGGCGAAGTCTTTAGACGATAGGCTTTCCCGGGCGGTGGAGGGGGGATTCCTTAGCCGTAGATCTAGTTGGGAGGGACCTTGAGCGTGAGGCTAGCGAGCGCTACAAGGGTTTTGTAATTAGATCCAGGTTAAAAATTGTTCCCAAAGAAGCCGTGAAATGTGGTACGTTCTCGTGTAAGCAAGAAGTGCGAAGGTTTCCCCATCGACAAGTCAAGTTCGTCTAGTCCCCGGATGGGCACGTGCTACGGTCGAATCGTGAGATGCGTGGGGCCTTTCGGTCGCACTTCTGTGATCGCTTTGCCCGCTCTCTTGACCTCCCGTTTCAGGGGTTTCGCAGGTATTTAGCTGATTTGCCCCGCCTTCGGGAGGCGGACGCACCTTGCTGCAAGGGCCTGGTTACTGAATGTGAAGTCCGTGATGCGTTGAAGCAGGTCGGCTTTAACAAGTCGCCAGGACTGGATGGTTTGCCCTACGAAGTGTACTTGAGAATGTGTGTCCCTATTCTGACGGATATATTCAACCATTGGTTTGCCTAGGGAGCCATTCCTGGTAGCATTACCAGAGGCGTGATCACATTACTCAAGAAAAGTGGCAGGCATATATAAGAGGACTTCGATGATTACAGGCCCATAACTCTGCTAAACACAGAGTTAAAGATTTTGGCCCGGGTCTTAGCTAACCGCTTGCAGCTTGTCCATAGCGATTTGATCGGACCTGAGCAGTACTACGCTGTGAAGGGAAGGTCGATCCAAGACAACTTGCATCTGGTACGCGAGGTCTTAGAGGAGTTAAAAGACAACAATAAAGCCGCGCTGATCAATTTGGATCAGTCCATGGCCTTCGATAGGGTGGACCATCGGTTTTTGGGGACGGTTTTAGAGACCGCCGGATTCAAGCTGGAGTTCCGCAAATGGATCAGCACGCTGTACCACAACCCGTAGGTGGTGATGCAGGTGAACGGGGAGCGTTCGGAGGTATTTGCACTCGAGTGGTCAGTCCGGCAGGGTTGCTTCCTGTCGCCTCTTCTCTATGTCCTTACTTTGGAGCCCCTGCTCCATAGGCTTAAGGATGGAACGGCAAATCCGGCTCTGCGCGAAGTCCTTTTTGCTGGCTGTGTCAGAACGAAGGTCTCTGCGCACACCGATGATATAACTGTCTTTGTTTCCCTCCGATCGGACATAAAGGCGGTGAAGAAGGCGGTTAAGATGTATGAAGAAGTGGCAGGTGCCAAAGTCAATTTTGATAAGAGCGAAGGTCTGTGGTAGGGTGCCTGGATAGGTGGCGTTTCCCTGCCAGGACCCTTCCGCTGAAATGACGGACCTGTCCACATCCTCGGAGTGTGGTTCGGGCCCGGCCTCCAACTGGAGCGAAATTGAAGGTACAGGTCAAGGTAGAAGCGCAAGTAGTTACCTGAATTCGAAGGCGTTTGTCCTTAAAGGGCCGGGCGGAGGTGTGCACCGTGTACATCTTTCCCTTTCCCCCCGGTTGTCCGTACTTCCCCTCCCTAAGGTTCACCGGCAGGCACTAATACAATCTTTCTCCAAATTACTTTGGAGTGATCGAAAGCCGATGGTCCGTGGACAGGTTCGCTGCCAACGTTCTCGAAATGGGGGTCTTGGGATGCCTGATCTGGAGAGCCACTGGGTCGCTGAAAGACTGGCTTACCTGGGCCGATCCTTGTCAAGGGACACGGTGTGGGGCCAAAAGGTGAGAGATGTCTTTCCTCCCCTTGAGTCCAACTCTGAAGCTAAAGGGCGCTGTAACTCTAAGGGTGCTGCACCGTTTACCCGTGAGTGCTTGAACGGCCCTCCTTAAACATCCTCGACCCAGTGACCTTTCTCAGTCTCGAAAGGAACTGTATCGGGAGTTAGTGGTGGGTTCCGTTTCGGATCCTCTCGTGGAACGACTCGGCTGGTCGCTGGAGGAGACTCACTCTCAATGGAATTGGGCGCCAGGTTCGGGCTTCTTGAACAACTCCGAGTTCTCGCTTACCTGGTGGCTTGCACGGAACACGTTGCCCTTTGCCGACTGAGCATTCAAAGCGTGTTTGGCAGACATGCCTGGTTGCCTCTGCTGTGGTAGTGGCCAGGAAGAAACGGCTTTGCACGCCTTTTACTACTGCCAGTGGGTTCGCCCGTTTTGGAGTCACGTCGGGGAGTAGACGGCCCGCATCGATCCCAAAAAGCTCGTGCTGTTTGATGTTGGTTACGTCATGGACAATGTTGAGCCTTTGTATCGAGTGGTGTTTCTCGAGATCCTAGCTGTAGCTAAAATGGTGATTTGGACGATACGAAAGAAGGGACTGTATGACGATGCAAACGTGATCTGATTTTGTTCTTTAGGCATCAGCTTAGAGTCCAAATCAGATGCGATAGAAAATGCTTGAACCACGTAACATTCGAGCAAAAGGTGGGTGTATGCAGCGAGCCTGGTCGTACGAAAGGGGGCAACATTAGAGTTCCCCACCTTCCTGGCGGAGATGGTCCGGGTCCTTCAGACCCCAACTCCGGTAAGTAGGTTTTTTTTGTCCACTTTTTTCTTCCCCAGTTAGCTGTACGATGTTTGTCATTGGTCCCGCCATCTAGTTATTAGTTTCCAAGCTCTCCACTTTCCCCAATTTTTTTATCACCATAACTCTCTCCAGCCCTTTTTTTTCTGAAGATCTGGGACCCACATTACTGTTATCCATACTGACTCTTCCTTGCTACGCCCTTCTCTGCTTTTCTTTTGTCCCATTAAGCTTAGACCCGCTCCCCATATAGGGTTTTTCCGGCTTGTTTTCGGTCTTTGTGGATACCGGAAAACAGTCAGCTTTCCAAATCATCGACGGAGGGAAGGGAGGGTAACCAAACAGGGTTTTATCCTTGTTTTACCAATGTATTCTTTCGGGTTTTTCTCCCCTTCCCATCTTTATCATTTTTTGTATATATGTGTTTAATATAAACGAATCATTCATTTCATACGGGTTATAAGTCGGTTATCATCGATCAAATGCCGTATTTTGGTGAATACAGCGCGCATGTCGATATATGTCTGTCTTATTGTATTGTGTGTCTGGGTCGGCGAATGTGGCTAGCTATGGCTCCTTAGACAATATAGTCGAGCATGAACATTCCCCTTCCCCACCCCCACAAAAACATTGGGGCTTCATGCTCCCCCAAAATAGTTTTATTGTATATATTTTTGGATATAAAAATTACGAGGCTTGACACGCAATTTCCAAGGCACAACAACGACGTCGCCGATAGGATGTCTGAACATACTCGACGATCCTGAGTATGTGGAAACATGGATAAGATGCTTTGAGGCACTCTCGCGAGAAAAGAAACTAAGAGACAGACGAAGCGAAGGGGAACAAAATAAAATTACTGACATATTCCTCGAAAGAGCTGGGTGTGAAGTAATCCAGAAAGTTTCAACGATGGCTTACCCAAGAAATCTAGAAGAACTGACTTTTAAAAAATTTGGCGAGGTAATAAAAAGGAATATCAGAGCAAAGAAAATGTTAGTAATCGCGGAAAGAACGAAGTTTCTGGAAACTAGATAGCACCCTGATGAGTCTATTGTACAAGTGAAAGAAAGAGCTAGATATTGCGAATTTGAAAGACATGGCACTGGTGAAATGACCACAGAAGATGAATTAATCATGCTATGCTTGATTGAAGGTATGCGCGACCCGGCTTTTAAACATAAGTCATTGGAAACACTTCAAAGCGTTAATTTAACAGTACAAACATTTATAGAGCTCGTGCAACAACTGGAATTAATAAAAAAGTATAACCAACAACCGAACGAAGGAGCAGCGTAAGCACAAATACGAAATTCTATGCAAATACTGTGGCGAACAGCATGTCAGGGAAAAATAATTGCTTAGCCTTCGATAAGACATGCTACATTTGCAAAAGAAAAAGTCACGCCCAAAGGTAACTGC
Organism: Sepioteuthis lessoniana; assembly: GCA_963585895.1. Classification (NCBI taxonomy): domain Eukaryota; kingdom Metazoa; phylum Mollusca; class Cephalopoda; order Myopsida; family Loliginidae; genus Sepioteuthis; species Sepioteuthis lessoniana. The sequence goes on from OY757940.1 coordinate 24,074,447, forward strand.
AAGATACAAAAAACGTTGAGGAACTTAAAGACACGCAAGTAGAGAGAGGAGGGGCTGAAATTTTCACGTTAAACACACCAACAAACACAAGAGAAAAAGTAAGATTTATTTCAGTGAAATCTTTGCAGGATTTAGGAAAGCCGAGACTTCAAAAGTCAGCCTAGCAAATAAAACGATTCGATGGCACCATAATCAAAACATTAGGCACCTTCGAAGGTACGTTTGAAACTAAGAATCGCTTTGAGATTATACCTATTACAATCGTGGCATGTACTAAAGATTATGGAATACTAGGTATAGATGTATTACAAGTTGACACATCGAAATTAGTTAGTTCTATGGAATAGGAGGATCAAGAAATAGGATTACTTAAGGGTTATAAAGCAAGCATTCACTTATAAGAGAACTACCATCCTAGATATATCCAAACAAAACAATTACCCATACACATTTTACCTATTGTAACTAAAAAATGATTCAGCAAGGTATTTTGGAAAAGGTCACTCATGGGGGAAGTGATTGGGCATCACCAATAGTTGTCATTAAAAAGACCAATAGAGATATCAAAATATGCCGTGACTACAAAATTGGCATCAACCACCAGATATGTTCGGATTCGTTTCACGAACTCGCAAATATGAAACACCCCGCGAAAATCGATTTAAAGTAGGCCTACAACCAGATAAAAAAAAAAAAAAACACAAGTTAAAAGAAATAACCACTCTTAACACACTCATAGGATTATTGAGATGGTCTCGCTTGCCGTTTGCAATTAAAACTGCTAGTCATGTTTTTCAAAGAGCCATCGAGAAAATCATATTAGGAAAAGTGGACAACGAAATAATATATCAAGACGATATATGCCTTGGGTCCTGCACCAGAGAGGAATTAAAGAGTAAAGCAGGACAAGACCTATAGAGATTAAAATAGGCAGTCACGGCAATAAATAGAGACAAATGCAAATTAGACTTATCTTATCGAGGGTATCAAATATCCAGAGAAGGAATATCTCCAGACGAAAGGCTAACCAACAAAATAACGAAAATGAAAATGCACACGAACAAGAAAGAATTGGAATCCTTCTTGGGATTAATTAATCTCTACAGCAGATATTGTTGGGTATCACCTACATTTTCAGCATAATGAGCTGTTACATCTGCCATCCGTGGCAGTAGCGGAGATCAGTCTGGAAATAAGCCTACTCCTCAGTTTTGGATTGTGTTTATTTTTTGACTATCGAAAAGTAAGTTATTGTTGACGTTATTGTTGAAATTATTGTTTAAAAATTGTTATTGTTATATTTAAAATTATCGTTATTGCTTCGTGACCCTCTCAAACAATTGTTATTGTTGTTTGGTTTTGAGGAGGGTCAAACCTCGATTCAAATTTATTGTCGTATTTTATTTTAAACAAAACGACCGCCATGTTTTCACTCAACGTTTACTGCATTTCTTGAAGTCCATTCGCTTTTTAAAAAATATCATTTCCCCCTAGTTGCCCTTTTAAAACGCAACGATGGGGGAACCATCCCGGACTCAAACCCTAGACATGTTCATCGAATCAGAACCCGCCCCTAAGCCGGAAGACTTGTCTTCATTGTCCATACAGCCAGCCCAGAAGCCACCAGCAACGCCAGTCTCCTGGTCGTCGCAGCTTCAAAAAAGAAAAAAGTCCCCGAAAGACTACGAGAATGATAGAGTCACGAAGTATGCCGAATACTTAAAAAATAACGAAATTTTACCTATTCCCGAACTAGTAGAGGCAGTTGAGCCTAAGACTCTATTGTTCATCGTGACCGATTTAAGGACCAGGAGACTGGCTGGCCTTAAAAAAGAGGCGTTTGAAGAGCTACTGAAAACCGCAGGCATCCCAGGTAAGTATTTTTACCGAAGGAGTTTTGCTACCTGGGATGTCCTGCCCCCAACAGAAGATATAGCTAAGAAGCTGGCAACTAGAAACATCACCACCAAGTACTTCCGACTTCAACCTGAATATAGAGGACAAAGAAGAATTAAGATCACCGTATGTAACGTGTCCATGGAACTAAATGGGGACGTTATCGCCGCCTATCTCAGTTCCTATGGCGGCGTGGAGGAATACACCCAAATAACGTCAGCGCATGGCACGGCATACGGTGATTTCTCATTTACAATGATTCTAGATAGGGGAGGGTTCAACGCAATACCTCATACCATAGCATACCGTACGACAACAATGACAGTCATCGTAGAGGGCAGGAAACCGCTTTGCTGGAATTGTAAACAGCTAGGACATTTCTCGCGGTCCTGCCCTCAAAAAGCCACCACCACCATCGCTACAAACAAAACAACCACCGCCACCAACGATACAACTGAATCTAATACAATGACAGAAGCAAAAGACAACACATTCCAAGAAACAGAAGTCCAACCTGACAAAAATGAAGGCTAGACCCTAGTAAAAGAAGGAAAGAAGAAAAAAGAAACAAAAACAAAAAATGCAGAAATCAAAATCCATGAGGAAATGGAAACAACGACTAATCTAAAAAGGAGGAGGGACAGTGGGGACGCGGAGAAGGAGGGGGAGAAAAAACAACTGAAAACAAACTCCCCCAAACCAGAAGAACAAAAACCCCAGCCTCTCCAACCCCAGCAACCAGCACCCCAACGACCAGCAGAAAAACCAAAGCGACCGGAACAAAACTCACAACAACCGGAAAAAACCACGCATCCTCCAACTCAACGACCAGCCCAAATAATTCCTCCCCCTCAACAACCAAAAAGTACACCGATTAAACATCCCAACCAACCCCCTCCACCCAACATTACCTTCTCTATCACCTATTTCAACCCCCAAACAATTCACCCGGTCCCATTCTGAAACCAGATCACCATCACCGTCACCATCAACATCCCAAAAGAAAAGAACGAAATCTGCATCAAACCAACTGAGACAAGCCGTTAATGGATTTTATTTTTGTTCCGACTTACTAGAAGCACCAAATCTGGATCACCACCTTAAAAAAGCACTAAAACCTTTATCATCTATGAAAAAAATCAATGAAAAAGACATTAAAAATCCATACTTATTCAAGGGTGCAGCCATGGTGACCACCTTTGTCCGTTCGCCTGGCGTCCGAACTAAAGAGCTCTGGCAATTTATTGAGGAGGCCAGTCGGACGGACATAGTGTTGGCGGAAATGGGGCACCCTTCCCACAGAGATCTACTTAATAAATGTACGGGCAGGGTCCCGATTTATGTTCATCCCTGTTTTTATAGGTCCCTAAAGCTGCGGTTTCCCTTCGATGTCGGCGGAATTTCCCGGGACGGCAGAGATTCTACTGATCTCTGTACCGGTTCCCTGCGTCAGGCCGTCGGCATCCTCACCCCGAAGGATTTCCGGCCCGTAGTCGACACTGAGTAAGGTAAGTCGAATTGATGGCTTTAAACCTTGCCAGTTTGAATGTGAGGGGACTGAGGGATTCAAGCAAGTGTACGCGCTTGCTTGCTGAACTCAAGAACCTCGGAGTAGATGTTGCTGCAGTGCAGGAGACTCACTTCACTTGCGGTGCCGACTGTCGGGTGCTGGAAAGCGATTTTAACGTTTTCTCAGCATACGGCAGCCGCACCAGCGCTGGGGTCTCTTTGCTAGTTGGACGCAGCCTTGATGCTGATGTTGACGTTGTTTTTGCAGGTGACGGGGGCCGGTTGGTTGTGACCGATGTTGCCGTGAAAAGTTTCAAGTTTCGTCTGGTTGCGGTTTATGCGTCCAATATCGCTGCGGAGAGGGTTTCCTTTTTTCGTCGGTTGGCGCCGTTCCTGGACGATACGAAGCGGCTAGTCTTAATGGGTGATTGGAATGCGATCCTTGATCCCAAGATAGATAAGGTCGGGCGGGGAGCTAACAGATTGGGAAGGTGTGAAAGCAGCCTTGTCGGCTTCGTGACTCGTCACGGTCTCGTCGACAGGTTTCGTCTGGATCACCCAAGGCGGGAGATGTGGACGTGGCTAGATAGATCGCCCTCTGCCAAAGTAGGTTCCTACTTGGACAGAGTGTTAGTGAGAAGAGCTGACATTGATTTTGTTAGTTGTCCCACGTTCCACTTGATAGCGTGGACTGACCATAAACTCATTAGAGTCAGTCTGCGGTTAGCAAATAGGCCTAGTCTAGCCGGCTACTGGAAGTTCAATACCTCCTTACTGGAGATACGGGACTTCCGGGATCGGCTAGAATCCCTAATTCAGCGGGCGTTAGTGGGGGAGGTTACCGGGAATAGGTGGTGGGTTTCTCTTAAGCATAGGATTAGAGATTTCGCCACCAAATACGGTCGACAGCTCAGCTTAGATAGGACCGCGGAGGCGAAATCTATAAATGATAGACTTTCCCGGGCGGTGGCAGGGGGGGGATTCCCTAGGTGTAGAGCTAGCTAGGAGGGACTTTGAGCGTGAGAGTAGCGAGCGCTACAAGGGATCAGTAGTTAGATCTAGGCTAAAAATAGTTCTCAACGAAGCCGTGAAATCGAACGCGACTGCGCGTGAAGAAGAAGTGCGAAGGTTCCCCGATCGGTATATCGCATCTGTTAAGACCCCGGATGGGCGTCTGCTGCGATCGGGTCGTGAGATACGTGACGCCTTTCGGGCGCACTTTCGGGATCGCTTTGCCCGCTGCACTGATCTCCCGCTCCGGGAGTTTTGTAGCTATCTCGCCGACTTCCCCTGCCTTGGGGCGGCTGAAGCGGCTAGCTGCAAGGGTGTGGTTACTGAATGCGAAGTCCGTGCCGCGTTGAAGCAGGTCGGCCTCAACAAGTCGCCGGGACTAGATGGTTTGCCCCTACGAAGTGTACTTGAGGATGTCGCACATGTTTGTACCTATTCTGACGGATATGTTCAACCATTGGTTCGCCCAGGGAGCCATCCCTGGTAGCGTTACCAAGGGCGTGATCACATTGCTGAAGAAAGGTGGCAGGCATGTTTGGGAGGGTTTAGACGACTACAGGCCCATAACTCTGCTTAACACAGAGTTAAAGATTTTGGCCCGGGTCTTAGCGAATCGTTTACAGCTTGTCATTAGTGATCTGATCGGCTCCGAGCAGACCTTTGCTGTGAAGGGAAGATCGATCCAGGACAACCTGCACTTGATTCGCGAGGTCCTAGAGGGGATAAAAGACGACACCGAAGCCGCGCTGATTAGTTTAGATCAGTCCAAGGCCTTCTATAGGGTAGACCATCGGTTCTTGGCGTCTGTTTTGGAGACTGCCAGATTCAAACCGGAGTTCCGCAGATGGATTAGCATGATGTACCACAACCCTCAGGCAGTGGTGCAGGTGAACCGAAGGCGTTCGGGGGTGATCGCGATCGAGCGTTCGGTCCGGCAAGGCTGTCCTCTGTCTCCTCTTCTCTATGTCCTCGAGTTGGAGCCCCTCCTGCGCAGGCTTAGGGATGAGGGGACAAGTCCGGCACTGCGCGGTATCCCATTCGTTGGCCGCCTTGCGGCCAGGGTTTCCGCGTTCGCTGATGACGTCACAGTCTTTGTATCCCACCGCCAGGATATAGAGGCTGTGAAAGAGGCGGTTGTCGAGTATGAGCGGATTGCAGGGGCCAAGGTCAATTTTGACAAAAGCGAAGGTTTGCGGCTCGGTGCTTGGAGGGGTAGCAATACTCTTCCAGGGCCCTTCCGCTGGAGTGACGGACCCATCCGTATCCTCGGGGTGTGGTTTGGGCCCGACCTCCAACTGGAGCGAAATTGGTCGGAAGTACATGCTAAGCTGAATGCTCAGGTGGGAATCTGGCTTTCAAGGAGGTTGTCCTTAAAGGGCAGGGCTGAGGCATGCGCCGCGTACGTCTTCCCCTTGATCCTTTACCGATTGGCTGTACTTCCTCTGCCTAAGGCACATCGGTTGGCACTGCAACGATCCCTCTCCAGATTGCTCTGGGGAGGTGCAAGGCCGATGGTCCGTAGGCAGGTCTGTATCCAGCGTACTCGCAACGGGGGGTCTGGGTATGCCTGATCTGGAGAGCCACTGGCTTGCTGAAAGACTTGCATATCTGGGCCGTGTCTTGACGGGGGACTCAGTGTGGAGACGAAAGGCGAGTCGGACTTTTCCTCGCCTCAACTCAGACCCAATGGCTGAAGGTCGACGTAGGCCTTTGGGCGAAGCACTGTTTGTCCGCGAGTGCCGAAAGGCCCTTCGTAACCTTCTTGGGTCCAGTGACCTTTCATGGCCTCGGAAGGAACTGTATCGGGAGCTAGTGGTGGGTTCCGCTTCTGATCCTCTCAGCAAGCGGCGCGGCTGGACGGCGGAGGAGATCCGCTCTCACTGGAATTGGGCGCCAGGATCGAGCTTCTTGAACAACTCTGAGTTCTCGCTCACCTGGCGACTTGCACGGAATGCGTTGCCCCTTCGCGACTTGAACTACAAGGCGGGCCTGGCAGACATGCCTGATTGCTCTCGCTGCAGCAGTGGCCTGGAAGAAACGGCTGAGCACGCCTTCTACTACTGCGAGCGAGTCCGCACGTTTTGGGATCACGTCGGGGAGTGGACGGCTCGCATCGAACCCAAAAAGCTTGTGCTGCTCGACGTTCCTCCGTTTCACGGTGAGAAGCGTGTGGTGTTTCTCGCGATCCTAGCTGTAGCCCGAATGGTGATTTGGACGACGCGAAACAAGGGATTGTATGACGATGCAAACTTTTCTCATCGTGATCTGGTTTTGTATTTTCAGCATCAGCTGAGGGTCAAAATCAGATGCGATAGAAAACGCTTGGATCGCATAACATTCAGCAAAAGGTGGGTGACTGCAGCGAGCCTGGTCGTACAAAAGGGGGCAATGTTGGAGTCATCCTTCCCTCCTCTGCCGGCCCATGGCGTCTACGGTACGGGTCCTTAGGGACCCCACCCCTGGTAAGTAGAATTGTTCTTTCCCCTTGTAACCTAGTTAGCAGCATGTTGTGAGTCATTGTCCCCGTCATCTAGACGTTAGTTTCTCAAGATCTTCCCCCTCCCTATTATTTTTGTACCTCAACCTGAATCCCAGTCCGTTTTTATTGAAGATCTTGAACATTCATATGTAAAAATCATATTACCTACTTCTATCGACCCATACCGCGCCCGACCCTTTATTTCTTTTATCTCTGTAGATTAGGATTCCCGCCCCACCTAGGGTAGGTCCGGCTTGTTTCCAGTTTCTTTCGACCCGGAAAACAGTCGGCCTCCAAATCTTATAGACGGGGGTATGGGAGGGAAACCAAATGGGGAATTTTTCCTTGTTTTCTTTCTTGTATATATATTTTTCGGGTTTTTTCCCCATTCCCATCACTTCACTGTACATAAATCATATTTTGTAAATAAAAATCATATACCACTTCCGGGTTTTAAGTAGGGTTCATCATAGAGCAAATGTGGTATTTTAGTATCTGCTGCGCACATGATGAAGGATGAATGATTATATATTGTACTGTTGAATGGGTCGGTGAATGTGGCTAGCTAGGCTCCCTTTAGAATACATAGAAAAGCAAGACCGCTCCCTTCTCCTCCCCAAAAACCTTAAAGCCTTGTGCCTTCTTTGTATTTATTTACAAAGAAATAAAATAAGCCTACAAGTCAGACCAGAAGAGCCGTTCCTATTGTTGAAGTATATCCTTACTCTATCACTAATCCTATGTTCTTATTACTAACAGTCTCTCTCTTGTAAATACTCTTTCCTGTAAATATAACTATTTTCCTCACATATCGTAATTTGTCTTATTATTACTACTACTTGTGTTCACTAACCAGAACACAACAGTTTGGCGACGAGGATTCGAACACACGCAGCAACAAAATCCGTTCGTCTACAACAGCTTGGCGATGAGGATTCGAACACACGCAGCAACAAAATCCGTTCGCCTACAACAGTTTGGCGACGAAGATTCGAACACTTAGCAACAAAAATTCATTCGCCTTGCAACAGTTTGGCCACAAGGAACCGAACTCAGCACACAAAAATTCTATCGTCCCACTCAAAAAGTTTGGAGACGAATTGCGAATTCAAACACGGCGAAAAAAGAAAAAAACACTCAGGTCGTAACAATTGACGACTGAGATTCTCAAAATCACTTGGACAAATAAAACCACCGTCATAGGCTAACAGTGCTGACGAGGAAAATTGAACCCGTAAAATAACAGTGACGAAACAGGAAAAAAAAAAAAATTTGTCACATAACAAAAAAGAAAAAAAAACAAAACAAAAAAAAAAAAACAGGATTAAAAATACAGACGTAAAGTTATTGCCGGAATCTGTAAGTTAAACCTTTTATTTGTAAAATTCATTCTCTGTGCTAAAATTACGTGGCTAAAGAAAAAAAATTTTCTTTGACCCTCCTCACAGAGAAAAACCCACACATTTTTTTTCTCTACAAAGGATGTATCTACGATTGTCAAACATGGACCGATGAGAAAAAAATTAGATTCTTACTCTCAAAACTTGGGACTAATGAACATAATAAGTTCACCGACTTCATTTTACCCAAGAAAACGCGAGACTTAAAATTTAATGAAACAATTGAGCTTCTAAAAGAATTATTCAACCCGAGATTGTCCTTATTCCTTAAAAGATTGAAATGCTTGAATATCCAAAAAAATGAATGGGAAGACTTTACGACGTACGCATCAGTTATTAACAAAACTTGGCGACGACTTCCGCCTATCGGAACTGACAGCCGACAATTTCAAATGTTTAATTTTTGTTCTAGGCCTAGTTTCGAGAAAAGATAGCGATATGCGTAGACGAATTTTTACGAAGCTAGAGAATGAACAAAATATGTCGCTTCAACAATTGGCAGATTATTGCCAACAACATGTTAATATAAAGCAAGACTCACAAAAAATTGAAGAAGCAGGCATAGCAAACGTCAGACGAATTTGGAAGTCCCCCGCAAGTACAAATAAAAACCATTATAGAAAAAATTCCCCATTGCCAAGACGAAATTGGAAGTCCCCCCCTCAAGTACAAATATAAACCATGAAAAAAAACCCTCCTAGCGCATGCAATGGATGCGGACAATTCCACTGGTACAAGGACTGCCCGTACAAGTACAAAATTTGTTGAAACTGCAACAGAAAGGGACATAAAATATCGTGCTGTAAAAAAATTAAACAAAGTCGAGTTAAAATTACCCAAATCGATAATCAAGAACAAAATATCAGGAAATACCTTTATACAAAAAATCCAAAACAAAAAGGTAAAAATGCAACTCGATTCGGACTCAGACATCTCTATCATAAACACTCAGACTTGGAAAAATATTGGGAAACCAACACTCCTTAAGCTCAACAAAATCGCCAGAACCGTGACAGGCAGAAAAATAAACTTTGTTGGCGAAGGTTGGCTAAACATACATTTTAATGATAAAATAAAAAAAAATGAGAATATTCGTGATGCGAAACACTAACAATTTATTTGGAACAGATGCTATCACGAAATTTAACTAATGGGATCTACCCATATTGTCTTTCTGTAACAAAATAAAAGAATATAAAGACGACCCTCAAATCATAAAGGAGGAAATAAAGAAAACCTTTCCTGAGGTCTTTTCAGAAAGTTTGGGTAGATGCACAAAAATGACTGCAAAAATTACAATTAAAAAAGAATGCACAACCAGTCTTCAGAAAAAAACGAAGCATTTCTTTCGCCGCTATAGACAAAATTGATAAAGAACTAGAAAGATTAACACAGTGCGGAGTACTATCAAAAGTCGACTATAGCGACTGGGCAGCTCCTGTAGTATACGTATAGAAAAAATCAGGAGAAATACGCGTCTGTGCAGATTTTTCCACAGGCGTAAATAGCGCAATTGAAGATCACCATTATCCGCTACCTAATCCAGAAGAAATATTTACGAAACTAAATGGCGGTCGATACTTCTCGAAAATTGATCTTAGCGAGGCTTATTTCCAAATACCAACAGACGACGAAAGCTCGAAATTACTCTGTATTAGTACTCATAGAGGTTTGTTCAAGTACCAACGCTTACCCTTTGGCGTTAAGACTGCACCGGCGGTGTTCCAACAAATCATGGACACTATGTTAGCCTGGACGATATTCTAGTTAAAAATAATACCATAGAAGAACACAAAAGTTTTCAAAAGAAAATCTTTGAGCGAATCAGGAAGTATGGGCTGAAGATCAAAGAAAATAAATGCGACTTCCTACTAGAAGAAATTAAATACTTAGGACATGTAATAAATAAGGACGACAAGAGGCGGGCCGCGGCAATCAAAGACATGCATAATCCAAAAAATGTAAAAACGCTACAAAGCTTCTTAGGTTTAGTAAGCTACTATCAGGATTTTATCCCTAATTTACATAACTTCGTAATACTAAAAACTCTTCAAAAAAGAATTCTTCACGATTTCCACACTGGTCACCCAGGGATAAATCGAATGAAGAGCCTTATGTGTTCTTACGTTTTTTGGCCTGGTATGGACTCCGATGTCACTGATATGGTCAGTAAATGCAAAGGATGTATCCTAGCAGCAAAGTCTCCACCAACCTCGCAAGAACCCTGGCCCAAAACAGATAGACCATGGTCGAGGATACACATAGATTTCGCAGGTCCAATTGATAAATAATACTTAGTAGTAGTAGTAGACAGCCATTCTAAATGGCCAGAAGTCTTCCAAATGAAAAGACCAACATCAACAAATCCTGGACGAGACTGATTGCATTTCACATAGCGCTAATACCCTTGGGAAAGGTATGAATCCAATTATTCTCCCTCCAGCTATGGGTAAATAGTAGGACAGACTAGGTTCTTCAGCCTCGGTTAGGCAACTACTCTAGGAGAAGGAAAACTCTGAATTAAAACCTGTTAAACTCCGCTTAAAAATTGACCTTGTGTCATATCCTGCCCGAGCGGAGGGGTTGGTAAATAGGACCACCATCAACAAACACAGTAAACAGGTTACATGTACTGTTCGCAAGATACGGTGTAGTAGATACAATAGTTAGCGACAACGGGACGCAATTTACATCTTAGAAGTTTGAACATTTCTGTGCAACATTCCAAGTTGAACACATAAGAATACCTCCTTACCACCCACGATCAAACAGCCAAACCGAAAGATTTGTGGATACGCTAAAAAGAGCGTTAAAGAAAGCAATAGGAACTCCGACTAAAAAAGCCCTTCAACTTTTTCTTCAAATATATCGGATAACTCCGAATAAGTCGTCACCATCAACTCTATCACCTGCAGAAAGCATGTTTGCTAGAAGAATCAGATCTGTATTTGATAAACTTATTCCTTGCAAGAAAAGCCACATCCCTGCCATCCTTGTTCCTAGAAGGAAATTTGATAAAAATGATAAAGTATTTTACAAAAATTACTACCTGGGAACCTGGAATTATTAAGGAGCGTATCGGAAACATGATTTACACCGTACAAGAGAAAAGGTTAATCCACAGAAGACACGTAAACCAACTACAAAAACGTATCATAGATGAACCAACAGGAACCCAAAAGATTGAAGAGGATGATCTACAAGATCTTTACGATACCTTTGACCTACAAATGCCTCAAGCTAAAAAAGAAGTTAGAGGGAAAAGAAAGCGGAAAGCCCCTCCACAATTCAAAATTGATCCAAAAAGAAAAAAAATACTAAAAATTCACAAAGGAAAGCTGGTCAAGAATATTAAAAAACAATCTTGGGGGGGGGTATCACCTACCTTTTCAGCATTATGAGCTGTTCCATCCAATCATGTATCTGTCCAGAAAGCTCTTGTCGGCATTTGCCATAGTTTGGAGTATGGAGAGAGCACAGAACTTTTGATGGGGCAAAAAGTTCCTCTTAAAATCAGACCACAAGCCCCTGGAATTCTTATTTAATCCGAGGAAGGAGTTACCCAGAGTAAAATCGTCAAGAATTTTAAGGTGGGCTATCAAAATCATGGCGTTTGATTTTGACATTATATTTGTTAAGGGAAATACCATCCCACATGTGGACGCATTATCCAGGCTAAGATTTCAGAGTGAAAATGGAATGGAACATGAAAATTCGGAGGATAGAATTATACAATGAGTGGAGACGGACGTACAATCTCGCAAAACACTCATCAGAGAAACCCAACTCGATCCTATACTAAGCGGAATTCTTTGAGAGCATAAGAAAGAATGTACGGAGCAACTGTACTATAGTGGAGAGACATTTCAAAGAAGAACAACACAAATTACTGGTAGAGAGGGCGTTATATTTAGTGCAGACGCAATAGTGCCGCCCCAAATTTTAAGGAAGGACGTAATTAAAAGCTTGTACGACGATATCCATGGCGGAGACGCTGCGACGCAGAGAAGATTGAGATTACAGGCTTGGTGGCCGGGCTATTATAAAGATGTTGAGGAATACATAAGAAGATGCCCTAAATGTACGGAGATCAAAACATTTAAACAATTGTGCCATGAACACCTATCATCAAGACAGGAAAATGGACACGTAATGCCATAGATTCCACTAAAGAAACAAGGAAAATGGATTGGTATTGAGATTTTACTTTCGACACCAGTTATAAAACAGGCAAATGGACACGTATTGCCATAGATTAAAGAGATTGTGCCATATACCCCTGCCACAATGCAAAGAAAATAGGCACGTAAAGTGATTGTGCCATATACCAGGTCACAACGCAAGGAAAATGGACAGGTAAAGAGATTGTGCCATATACTCCTGTCATAATGAAAGGAAAATGGAAACGTAATGAGATTGTGCGATGAATGTCTATCATCAAACCATGAAAATTGACTCGTAGAGATTTTGCATTTGCCTTTGTCGTCAAATAGGGAAAATGGACATATGCATTGTTCAGTGGATACTTGACATCAAGGAAGGAAAATGGACATGTAAGGAGATCGTGTCAGAGACTGCTGTCAACAAAAAAAAAAAAAGGAGGAAAATAGACATATAAAGATATTACACCGGAGACCATTGTCATCAAATGGACACTGCTTGATTCCGATATATTATAGAGTGTATAAAATGAATAATTTCTATTAAAAAATATTGTCATTGTCATTGTTCTCTAAGTTTTAATGTCTAAATACTCGAGCGTTAATGTTGTCTTAAACATCGCAGAGAAAATATGCTATAGTAAACGTTCGGATGGAAGTTAACATTGGCAGATTTGATTAATGAGAAGGGGAAAATGCTACATTTTTGTAGAGTTTTCCACAAAAATCTGAATGTTTTTATTTTTTTTTCAGTTGCAGAACTCATAATAAGGCAGCATTTTTCATTTCAAAATGGTAGTGTTAATGTTTTGCAAAATTTTGAAACAATTCGGCAGCTCCAGATGTTTTACAGAGATTGTGAAGGTAACGAACAACACTTTACTGTGAGATGCCAGATTCACCTGTTACTCCCGAGTGTTACTCGCTGGATTTGCCTCATTAGTTTGGAGAACATGTTGGATTCAACAGTTTTAGGCCTACCTGACCTTGCCTGATCGTTGACTTTTTTGCGACCTGTGAAAAATTTCTTAAACCGTCTGGTCATTATATTGTTGGTCAAACTGCGCCTTCACCTTTCACACCATCAACCCAGTCGGCTGGGGTTGTAGAACACGCCAACTGCATTTCTGCTGAAGGGTAAAACATCCCCGCAATGAGAGTCCTGGATAGAAGATTAAATACTCTGATGGCGAGACTCCAGCCTCACCATCAGATTGGGGAATATGGAGTACAGTGGCAATGAAGGGGTACTCCATATTCCTCTTTGGGGAATATGGAGTACCCCTTCATTGAATTTGTTAGAGATACATAGAAATACTTGTAATAAATTAACTGAGTGCTTACAAATGAGTAATGTTGCATAGAATTATTTGAGCTGAATAGTAATTTTTGAACCTCTTTGACTGTGTGCCTAAATTGAATTCAGAATACACCAATCTTTTCTCTGCAGAGGGGTAAGACCCCCTACCAACGAGTGTCCTGTATATGACATTAGACAATCTGATTATGAGGATCTTGCCTAGGAGATTTAGGCAATGTGGAGTACCCCTTCATTGTCATTTTTCCCAGGTCCACTCTAACTGGGAGTTGTAGCACCTGATAGAAAAAACTAATGCAAACAAATGATTGATGTTAAATTGTGACTGTTATATAGCCATAATTGAAACCATTTAACTGGAAAAAAGAGCTCAGGCTCGTTTTATAATGTTATCTATAAAATGTATTTACAAATATTATATACATATATATCTAATATATATGCATTAACAGGATTTGGCATTAAATCATCTACAATGGTTAATATGCCCTAAAACCCAACCCAACCAAATCGAATTGAATTATTAATATTACTCAGTGATACTGGAAAGCATTTATCTGTGTGCAAATAAAACTGTTAGATAGCAATATCTGAAACCATTTAAGTGAGTACAAACAAGTGATTAATACTAAATAAATTCGTTTTAGAATATTTGGTATCATTTAACTGTGTGCAAAAAGTAGTAATATTTATGTGCTAGCAAATTACCTCTGACTCATATAAAAATAAAACTACCGACAAACTATTGACTTACAAATCATATGTATAACCATTTAACTGAATGCAGACAAATGAGCTCTGGCTCATTTAAACATGTTATCAACAAACTATGCATTTACAAATCATAATAATGTATGCATAAAGTGGATTTGGCATTAAATAACCTATAATGGTTGATATACCACAAAACTCAACCAAACCAATCAAAACTTTCACATAACAAATGTTTTTGGTTGCATCGGCAGTTTTATGGCTCAGTTCGAACTCGTAAAGCATAAGCTCCCGAATTAGATGAGGTTGCAAATTTATTTATGCAGTGGCTTTCAAATCCCATTCGTAGTTAGGCAATGCATAACGTGTCAACGCACCAACTATCACGATTCTACCAAACACAGCAGGTACCTATCACGGTTTGAACTGCATTATACGAGCCTCAAACTAGTACATACCAAAATATTACATTTTGGAAAAATCATGTTGATGAGAGCAAAAATCATTCAAAATCTATTACAAGTTTTTTTTTTATTTTTGAAGATATGAACGATTTTTTGTCAATTGATTAAAGTGTCCGTCTACATTCCGCCCTTCAGATATAAGCTGAAAAGATAAACTAGAGATAAAACCCAGTTTTGATTACATAAAACCTTGCCGAAATATCAAATGATCCGTTTTTATCTCATACGAAGATGGGCTAAAAGTTTCATAGGCTGATCAATATACTCTAATGGAATGTTACCAAATGAGGTTTATTTTTCAATATAGCCACCCTTGTGGTCCACATATTTCTTCCATCGGTGTTGTAGTGCTTGGAACTCATAGGTAAAAAGTCATCAACAAAAAGTTTGACATCATCATATGAAATTTTCAGCCGATGAACTTTTCAGCTCATTCAAGTATGTCTAAGGGAAAAAAAAGTCAGTTTACGATTTGTACCAGTGAATTTCAAACTACACATTACTCTCATCATATATGGTCGACTGAAAAGTTCATATGATGATGTCATATCTGCTGTTGATTACTTTTTACTAATTGGATCTAATCTCTGCAATACTAATGGAAGAAGTATGTGGCTGCAAGAGGGACTATGTTGAAAAATAAACTACATTTGGTCACATTCTATCTTATTATCTTGGTCAGTGCAAGAACTTTTCAGCCGACCATCTTATTTTGGTTACAGTTTAGAAAAGACTACAGATTTTTTTCCTATAAGAATTAACTTGAGATAAAAGCCAGTTTCGATAACATATAACTTTGCCAAAATATCAGATTATCCATCTTAAACGAAATGTTGGGATTACATTCCCTGCTTTCCGAAATAGTCTTTCTTATGGCGGCAAGGTGGTGTGATTAAAGTAGCATTATAAAATATGCGGCAAAGTCGAAACTCTTCCTTCCAGCCCCGTCAATCAGAAAACCTGTACGAGTGGGGGCTTTTACTTCAACAAATTTCGGGTCATACCACACACGGTAACAGGCTTTGACATAAGTCTTCATACAACAACTTTCATTCTATAAAAGGCTTTTCAACTACTAGATAAAATTTCCTTTCCATAATGAACTCTTAGTATTTTATGTGATTCCTCTATCCTTTCTATTAAGTTTGCTCAAGGAATTAATGCTTTGTTGTTAATTCGTTGTGAATCGCTTTGTATAGTTTGGCACGAGAAATATTAAGCCATAATACATATTCTCTATTAAAAGTGTCTGAACTATTTTTCTTATTCTTTAGTAATTGTGGCGGTGTGTTTTAGTACTCAGATACAACAAATATGCGAAGACTAATCTTCAAGTAGTCGATACCAAAACCCACTCGATCCTATTCCACATAAGTAAATCCTTGTTAGAAAATACAATGAATTCTAACAGAAGAGCCAAATCAAACCAATATTTTACTTATCTTATTATTTTCATGTAATTCTTGTCGGTTTGGACAGGTTATTCACTTAGGAGCAAGATCAGATTAGTTGAGTATTTAACTCATTATATTGTTGAGTTAGTTTGTGAGTTAAACTTGCAACACTTTACGGCATGCGCCATTGTCTGTTTTGATAATTATCAAATTTAAAATTGATTTTTTTACCCAGGGATGTTGCGTGCTGTTTTGAATAAATCTTTGAAGTAGTACCTTATAAAGCAACAGTTGTACGGACTCTTACCTTCCATCTCACAAACTATCTAAGTAAGGCAAAAAAGACATGCTAAACATACTGGATTCTGTTAGAAAATTAAGGACGAATTCATAAGTGACGTTCTCCTAAGGACACCTACCAGTGTTAACCGGCAAGAAAAACTTTCATCAGCTTTGTGAAGATTCTGGGTGTTATCTAGAGGGCCTACTAAGCGCGATGTTTGTGTGTGTGAGAGAGAGAGAGAGAGAGAGAGAGCAACATCTAATATTATTTTAAAAATAACTCATACACCCCACTAGAAAGGTTTATCGTATAATCAGAAGAAAATTAGTACCATAGTTTCGCTAAGTACGTTACCAGAGTCAAAATAGGAGAAAATATGGTAAGAAGATTGTGTGGCGCTTATGACTTTGGAGGGAAGAGCTCGCAATCTTTAAAATTCAGAATCAGAAGGTCAGTTCTTAAGCGGAATACAGCCGCTCTGAATTCAAAGTTTTCCTTCTCCTAGATTGGTTGCCTAACCAAGGCTAAATGACCCATCATACTCTACTATTTATCCATAACTGGGGGAGGAGAACAGATGGATTCATGCCTTTCTCAAGAGCATTAGCACGAAGTGAACCGCAAACGGCCTCGTCCAAGATTTGAACTCTGGTCGCCATTTACTGCGATGATAATAGTGACGTTAAGCGCGCTTTCCTTGACATTCAGTTGATGAAATCTTGACTTACTTTGACTCGAATACTGACCACTGACACAATTGGAAAAATTTCTACTATTTCATCTACAAGACAATTCCGTGTCTTGGATAGCAGAGATAAAATTTTCAGTTTAAAAAAGATTTAAATAACAAAACACGTTGGAATGACAAGATGGATTTTATTTCTTTCATAATTCTTGTTTTCATAATGTGTGTTTTTCCTTTATTTTTTTCGTATGGAAAGTTTCAATAAAATAACTTTTGTGTCTTTCCAAGACGACAGCGTTTTAAGTTGACTGCAGTTCAAAGCGAAGATGTCTTTTAGAAAACCTGTTTCAATTGTTCTTTTAGTCAATGGCGGTATTTGCTTTTATGCTTATTAGTCCAGGTTAGAGTAAC
This sequence comes from Sepioteuthis lessoniana, assembly GCA_963585895.1. NCBI lineage: Eukaryota > Metazoa > Mollusca > Cephalopoda > Myopsida > Loliginidae > Sepioteuthis > Sepioteuthis lessoniana. Next base: position 24,092,168 of record OY757940.1, read on the forward strand.
TCAAAACCGAACATTTTTAGACCTTATTTTTCCGATGCAGGTATCATTAGTTAACGGGAACAGTTTTGTTAAACTGGTCAACGCCTCTGTATTTACCAGAATTTTATATACTCTCCAATGATACCTGCTTCAGAAAAACAAGGTCTAAAAAAGTTCGGCTTTGGTTTACTCTTACCACGCTTTTAACCTGGCTATTACAATCTTTTAACAATAATTTCTGCATTTTTTATTTCACTTTTTTCTATCAATAAAGCTTCAGGTTCCACTTCTTTTTTTTTTATGAATTCAAGGGTCGCATTGTTCTGAACAGTCTCCTTGGTGCCAAGTCGTCGCTGATGCCAAACACAAAATCAAGAAAAATTTCATAAGAATTTTAAAAATTATTTTAAACTGATTTCTCAAGAGAGAAGAGAACAAGAAATGGGGATGGGTTAAGGAGGAGAAGGTTATTTATTCAATATTACATTCTTTTTGTTGAAAAAAATGAAAAAGAAAAGAAAAGAAAAATCAAGAAGGATGCAATGTACTCTTAAAGCGAAAAATTGTTTAAAATATTATTCACGCTGTCGCGAGATCCTCAGAAGGAGAATCACATTCAAACGAGATTCCCTTAGCAAAACGCTGTGATTGGTTGAATAATTTTTCTTTGTCTTAAAAATTATTGTTTTGTATTTTTTAAAAATAATATCAATGTATTTAATTTTAAACAACTGAAAAAATAAAATAAACTACTTCATTATTTATTCAATATTCGAAAAGTAAAATTGTATATAGCATTAAAAAGAATTGCAGATTGGAATAAAATTTCATGTAATTTCATTTTTGTTTATTTTTCAATTGAATAGAACAATAATTCTTTTCGACCCAAATTGGAAAAAAATATTTGAAATGGATGAAAGAAGAATAAAGTATTTAATTTATGACTTAATTATGACCCCCCCCCATAAAAAACAAAACAAAACAAAATAGAAACAGGTAAGTGAAGGAAAATCGGAAAAGCTAATTAGATAAAAGGTTTTGATAGAGGTTATTTCATGAAAGATTTTTTGAAAAATAAGGAAAGTGAAAGTTCATTTTCATTTTATAGAAGTGAATAGAAAAAGAATCCGTAGATAGGCTCATTATATACGTAGATATGAATTATGGATGTTTGTGTGTGTGTCTTCTTTGCATATATGATGTGAAAGATAAATTATCTGTATCTACGTATGTATACATGACAGAAATGGAGGTCGAAGACAGACTTGACAGTTTTATTTTACATTGATAAATCTGTTAGTTTTGACGTGTGTGTGTGTGTGTGTGTGTGTGTGTGTGTGTATGTGTGTGTGTGTGTGTGTGTGTGTATTTTTACTTTTGTATACATTCATAAGTGTAGGTATGTTTGGGATGTGATGCGTATGTACTTCCACAAGTTTTAAGGCGAATCATTGGAATGTATGCTTACAGGTCTTCACCAGAGATGATGCACATAATTGCCTATTATAAGTGCATCTATGTTCACAGAAATGTTACGTCCGATAATAAATGCACCCATCGAGGTCTCAAATGTGTATTTTAGTACATTTGTTGCGCAGCATATTACAATATATACATGTGTGTATAATTAATGTGAATTCCAAATGTATAGTTTTCGCTAACATTTTGCTGTCATTTTCTTCCCTAGAAAACACTTTAGTGCATTTTTTCTTGCTTATTCTCTTAAACAGAATAAAAACTTTTATTATTTTCTATTGATTATCTCTATTTTATCAGTCTCAATAAATTGGTTGGTTTCATTAAACATCATGTTATTTAATTTTTTTCTTTCCACCGATACTCTATCATAGTTTTGGCAAGGTTTTGATTAAAAAACAAATGACCATAATAGAAAATATGATAAAATATTTCACACTTATTTTGATTTTTTGTATTTGAACAACAAAAATGGCCGAGAAAAATGACGTAACGACGATAATGATAACTTTGTCTCAGGCCTCTGGGAAAGGACAAAATAGTCATATGCAAACAAAAATCATGCATTTGGAAAAAAGAGAAAAGTTAATTCACATGAAAATATCGACATAGTAATTAAGAATAGTAGAAGAATTAGAGGGAAAAAAAGTAAAAAAAAAGTTTTTGTAAATATTTCTTTTCTTTTTGTTAAAAGGACAGAAGACTTAAGGAACCTGTGTAGCAGGTTCAAATCAAAATTGGAGCAATCAAATAATTGCCTTAATACTAGCAGCAATCAGCAAAGCTGAAAGTGAGAATGTGCTTTCATCAGGAATAGAAAAAGGGTCTATTTTAAAATGGAGTTCTTTTTTTGTACTAACAATGAACTAAGAGAAAAAATAAATAATTAAACATGGTGCCTTTGACGATGACACAATAGTAAGAGAAACTATTTAAAGGTAACAAATTGAAATATCCATATTCTCTGCTTGGTACATCAAACGAGTGAGAAGATTAGCTTAGGCTTGTTCTTGAAAAACTTAAAAAATTCTAAACGGTGTAACCATTAACGAGGAACATCAGTAAAATATACATTAACTGACCACACATAACATTCATAGCTTTACAATAACCGATACAAACTCTGTGTTTTTATGATGTTAACTCATTAAAAATGTAATATAAAACAAATTGTCATTTCAAGTCCCAAATTTTATAGTTTTTATTTGGTAATATAATCTACAAATAAAGAAGGGACAGATATTATTGAAATACCGTGCAACCAAATATTTTCAGAGATTTAACTTATCTCTTAATATTTTCTACTTGTTACAACCTTCTGTTAGATATGACTGCTCAGAGTGGTATTTACCAACTTGTGGACAATAGACCAAATTCATCACTGGGTTCCTTCATTTTTCTAGAGGGCCCATATCTGTGACCCACTCGAAAACTACCGCATGGTCCACTAGTTAAAACCACTGTAGGCCTATACTTACTGTATAAGGACCCCATACTCTGGACCCTATACTTATTGTGCAGGAGCCCCTATAGTTTTGAATATATTATATAACGAAATTCCCGGTATACACTTGAAACAAGATTATAATCTGGCACGCAACTCAACAACTTAGTTTCAGTAGGCTCCCAAGTACCCATAGACCCTTGGCCAATGGCCTACTATATCTATTGGTGAATCAGGACTTGACTGGACTTTAGTGACTATCGACATAACTGCCACTCTCATCTTGGACATATTTTTCGTAAAAAGACCGGATCTTTTATAATCTCCTTCAAAACCCCTGCACAACATCTATAAGACAATTAGAATCCTATCTCACTATAGAAATAAAGTGCTGCTAATCCAAAGAGAGCTTACTTCATAGCTTCTTGGAAAAGTTCTGGTATATGTTTCTAATACTTCTCTATGGATATATTTGAATTATTGCATATTGTTATAAGTTTTTAGAAATAATTGCCGAAACAAAATTATTCAAAAGTTATCTCCCCTATTATTGATTACTAGAAAAACATATTTATGTAATATAACTTGTTAAAATTATTCCCATCACTAATATTATTGCTAACTTATAAATCCGTTATTTTTGCTATTCTTTTATTACTATCAGAGTAATAACCAAAATAGACGCATACACTGGCAAAGGAATATGATAGATACATACGCACACATACACTTGTACGTACAGGAAGAAATATATAAGGCATAGACACATACATATATGCAGAATGTGTTTTATATCTGTATTAAGAACAGGAAACCGTCTTTTTAAAATTGCGTCTGAAAAAGTGGATTAAAATCTCAAGTTAATATGAGAACTGGGGAGATCCATTCGCATTCACAGATATCATTATTTTGGTAGGGATTTTTGTATTTGGACACACACACACACACACACATATACACACACACACATATATATATATATATATACACACACATACACACACACACACACACACACACACACACACACACACACACACACACATTTACTGATATATATGAAGATCATAATCACGTACCATAACACAGAATATATATATATATATATATATATATATATATATATATATATATATATATATATATATATGTGTGTGTGTGTGTGTGTGTGTGTGTGTGTGTGTGTGTGTGTACAGCTGCATTCATTTATACCGTCATATCTACGAACAACCGTAAGACAAATATTAACCATTTAGGTGTATGCACATCCACACTATTTTATATGATTTTCTTATTAATGCGTTCTTGCTCTCAGATGGTGCACTTTTCTGTAATATTTTATTATAGCTGTGAAAACTCCTACAGGTATTTCGATCCCGAAGGAAATTATTTAAATAATCTTCATTGACATTTCAAAAGTATAAGGAAAGGATTTAAATTCAAGACATACACATGCCAGTGTATGAAATGGATACAATACAGATGATAAATAAACTTTAACACAAGGACACAGAAATATACGGAAAACAGTAAAAGAAAACAAGCAACCTAAACTTCAACATCTTCACTTTCTTACATACACGATATTATGTGTGTCTTTGTCTGTTGCGGTTATGTGTATTTAGATATATTTAACATGTATATATAAATGTCTTTACGTACAGAAAAAATATAATGCATTGAGAAAATAGAGTTTTGTGAATATACAAACACACACATATACACACGTACATACGTTCATATTCTCTCTCTCACACATACGTATATATAAGAGAGAAAAGAAAGAAAAAAGTATAGTTCTATGTGTATGCGTATACATCCTTTTCAAATAACTCATATATATATATATATATATATATATATATATATATATATATATATGTGTGTGTGTGTGTGTGTGTGTGTGTGTGTGTGTGTGTGTGTGTGTGTGTGTGTGTGCACGCACGTACATGCTTGCGTTTGTGTGTGTGAGAGAGAAAATAAATATGATATTTGTGGCTGGTTTGCACATGTATATCTTAACATATGTATATAGGCGTACATATATTGTCCTATGTATATGAATGTACCATTGAGAGTCATTATAGATTTCTTTGAAAATTAATCCCGGAGAAGCATGAATATTTTCTAAAGTAGATTTTTGCGTCAGCTAATGAATGCTAAAAATACGTAAATCTCATTTTGTTGTTTTCCTGAGTTATGTACAAACGATTGAGGAATTAAAAAAATGAATCAATCTAATGTTATCTCCATAACTTATCATTAATGAAAATATGACTTATAACATTCTTAAATCTTAATACATTCTCTCCCTTTTTCTCTCTCTTTGTCCCTTTCTCTCTCTCTCTCTCGCTCTCTGTATATATATATATATATATATATATATATATATATGTATGTATGTGTGTACCCTAATCTATCACACCAATTATATTTGTACATTAAAACTTATATATATATATATATATATATATATATATATATATATATATATATATATATATATATAATTTCTAGTCTCATATGCCAATCTTTTTATTCCTCGTATCTTATTTCAGTTCCTGGTAAATATTGAAGACAGATTTTTCCATGGTACGGATAGATTGGCATTTGCCCTAAAGATTATATTAAAATTTGCATGTGCACAATTTGCCTGTATACAATTTTCATGTGCACAGTTTTTAATGCAAATGGCATAAGAAGTAAATCATTTGTCGTAGCTGGGAAAGAAAGTTTAATATTTGTAATTCTCAAAATTTGCTTTGATGTCTTTGTCATAAGAACTGAACCATCTGTTTTTGATTTTATGTAGTCGGTATTTCCATACGCGTTTTATCATTTTTAAAAATTGCAATCAAAAGATTTGAATAGCAAAATCTTTTCCTTTTAAACAATTCATATTAATGATTGTATATCCAATAAAACTTGAATAAAGTGTCAGTGTCTATGCAAGTGCAGATGCAGGCATTTTTAATTAGCAAAAGGTTGTGGAGGTCTTCAACACAATCAAATCTTAACACTGAAAGGAGAGAAAGTTGGTCAATAAAATTTATATATATATATATATATATATATATATATATATATATATATATATATATATATATATATATATAAATCAAAACTGAAGGGAAATGCAAAAAAAATGTGTGAGAATTTCTCAAAGAACAAACGGTGAACAAAATATTTTTGGAGGGTTGCAGTTTCGCGCGTATCAGTTTCAAAGGTTGTGCGTTTTGTGTCCTGAGGACGACTTGGCAAATATTTATATTGGTCAAGATAAAAATAGCATACTGTATTTATACAGAGTGACCATAGAAAGAACCTATGGTTAAGTGGAAATGTTCGAAATTCTTGAAAAAACAGTTAACATAAAGATGCCAGGCATTAGGTAAAAAAAAACATTTGAAAATTTAGGGCTTGATTTCTTTTTCAAAGGAATAAATAAACAAATAAAACTGATGGCAAAAGAAAAAAAAAAGGATCATATCCCTTTCCAGAGAAAGACGTGAAATAACGAAATTGAACACGTCATTGGAAGAATATGTGCAGTCAAACTAAAAGAATATTTCAGGCGAAAATTCTTTGCATATATTTCACACAAAAAAATTCAGCGTGATGTAATGTTTGCTCGGGTCCTAGGAAGATTGCGTAAGATCAAACGAATTTAGTCTTGTGCTGGGTCTGTTTCGATATTCGCTGGCCAATCTTATTTGAATTCAAGTTCTAGCTAAAAGAGAAACACATTTAAACACGGAACATACTGTACCACGATGGTACCAGAGTAAAAAGCTTGTTTTGAAGGAAAAAAATACATCAAAATTGTTTCTTGTTTATGAAAAGAAAACAAAATAGGAAAGAAAACAATGACATTCATATCTCTAGCTTTTGTGTCAATGAATTTGCTCAAATGAAAACTCGCCCAAACCTTTGTGTATATTTCTGAAGTTTACAGTTTTTGCGTGTGTTCCAGGCTATGTGCCTATGAATATGAGTATAGAATTGAATGTTTCTGTTTATGTGTGTTACTGTGTGAATGAATGCACGTATATGTTTGCGTTCGTGCGTATAAGTGTAGAAATGAGTCAATGTGTATGTGTTCGTGAGTGCATGTGAGTGCATGTGTATAATTAAAAGTTGATTGTGTGATTGCTAGTCAGTGTGAGTGAGTGATGTGTATATGTAAGTGAGTAAATGAGCATGTATGTTTGTTTAAATGAATATTCGTTCGTGTGTTGGTGTGTGTATGTGTGAGAAAGTATATCACTGTGTACCTTTATTAGCGTTTAAATATAATTAAAAGCCTTACAATAATTCAACTCTGAATTAGTGTTTAGAATTAACAATAGAAACGACACACAAACACACAAATATAGATACTTCTGAATGTCATATAATCTCAGTCTATCTTTCGATCTATCTAGTGACTATAATACCTGCACATGTATACACAGATATGTACATATATATATAAACTTGTATATACATTCTTTTTAGCTTGCAGTATGTATGCGTACATATTATGCACAAATACATTCATAAAACTACTTATACACAAAAGCAAGAAGTTTAATTGAAAGACAATAGTTGAGATATTAAAATCATAACCGGCTTCTTCGCCATTGGTCAGTGATCAAAAAAGGAACAAAACTGAAAAATGTATTAGTGTCACATCTGTAAAGGTGACTAGCCAGAAAGAACATTGTTCAAAAAGGAAAATAAGAAATATGTCATACAAATCAATTTCCTACTTATAAAAAAACATTCGCGTGTTATGCGTACTTCGACATAATTTAACACGAGGTACTTACCAACAGCCTGACCCAGAGAAAGTATAGAACGTGTTTATCGACTCATTGTAGAAAACATGTTAGGTTTCTTGGATGAAGCGGAACCGACTCTGACACAATTATTCGAAAAAAGATAGATATACAGTTTAAACCATAGTGCTGTGGTTAGCATAAGTCACAAAGCCAATAATAAGTGAAAGTGGTCTTTGCATAACTTTGTATTAAAAGTCATTTAGTCTAAAAAGTATGCAATCAAATTTGTAACTATTTAGATAATTGAAGCAATTTCACTTTGTTTTAAGTTGTCTCCCCTTTTGTTGGGAGCTCTTTTGGCAAGATTTAAAGACGAAAAGGAAGTAGAGGAGCATTAAAGGTTCAGCAAACAGGGAACTACAGAATTTGACGAGGACATTCCTAAAAGTCATTTAAGAAAAATGAGAGAAATTAGATATTTTGTGCCCATTAAGAGGAAACTGATATTTACGATTTTAGTTTTCTGTCTTCAGTTGATCTTCAAGAATATCAGTTACAGTAAAGCAAATTAGGAACGCTTAAGCGAGAAAATTGATGTTTATTTTTGGACACCTTTTGAAGACCTTCAAAATGCTTAAAACTATGGACAGAGATTAGAAACTGACTGCTATTTGAAGAATGAGAATAGAATAAAAGTAAAATAAAATGTCCCACGCCTCGAATTATGGATATATATCAATACACTTCAGCTAACATTCAAAGAAATAATAGAATAGAAATGTATGATTTTGTAATCTTTCAAAGCAGCAACACCTATGCTGGAAATTGAGATTGTAGACAAACATGTAGGTAGGCAACAGCAAAAAAACAAAACCGGGAGGGTAACGAACGAATTGTCCGACTAAATAGACGGTATTTAAGACCATTGTAATATTTCTGTTCGAAAAACAATGATATGTGAGAAATCAGAGACAAAACCCATCAGCAGACATATATACTCATTTATAGGTTTGAGTGTACAGAGCGTAAGCCTATATATATATATATATATATATATATATATATATATATATATATATATATATATATATATATATATATATATATATATGAGACGGATATGTGTGCAGGAGAAGCTAGTTAGGCATGTAGATGTTTGTAAAAAATAGGCGTGACTATTGATGTGTTTTTTTACAAGTTTGATTATCGCTGTTGTTAGTTTTTCAAGTTTATGAAAATTAAAAAAAGGAACATTGCCAATTCAAGAACGATTCCTTCTGAAAGAGACCATTTTTCATTGAAATAGATTAACTGTTGTCTAAGAAAATATGTATTTCAAAATTTATATGCGACAGAAGGTCAATTTTTAAGCAGAGTTTGATAGGTTTGAAATCAGAATTTTCTTTCTCCTAGACCGGTTGCCATACCAAGATGAAAGAGCCAAGTCTGCTCTACTTGTTTGAGAAAGTAAGCAATTTAACAAACAACTTTTATTTAATTTATATAATTCAGGAATTATAATTATGTCATTTATATCCTGCAGTCCAATAATAATGCGTAAACGTACCCCTCAAAAATCCCTTTCAATTATTTTCTATCTATTAAATTAGTAAATAAAGATTATATAAAACTCGAATACTAACACACACACACACACACACACACACACACACACACACACACACACACACACACACACACATTCACGCAAGATTGTGCTTACAATCACGTATAGAAAAGAAGGCGAAGAAGAAAGGAAAAGACTTTAGAAAAGATCTCACACTTACAATCAAACATGCACGCAAACATGCACTCATTAAATAAGCTCAGTTTCGTCTGTTGCAAGGCCAATCATCGGTGAATGGGGAATAGAAATATTGAATTACGCCAGTCTTTCGAGAAGAGTCTGCCTGCTTTGAAAATCGGCACTCGTAATCTAGGTGTGAACTGGATTTGACACCGCCTGCTAAGATACCCACTCTTCGCATATACTTTTTCATGCTCAAAAATATTCAAACATACTTGGCATGCCGACACATATATATACTTACATATATACTAGCATAGACGATACGCACACGCATACATTCTTCTAATAAACTAATGAATATATTAATCGACCAAAACATAGGTAGTGCATACTCACATACACGTTCAGTTGCTCACACATGCACATACGTACATACACCTACGCGTCACTATACATACGCAGAGCAATACAAGAATAAAACGATGATATTCAACTAATTTGTACAATTTGGAAAAATATTCCTTATCTTGTTTTTATGCTATAAATTCAAAAATTATTATTATTATTATTATTATTATTATTATTATTATTATTATTATTATTATTATTATTAATTTATTTATTTAAGAACTGAGGTCTTATTTTTAACTGCTTCGTAACGGAAGGAGAATTTACCGGACGCTTGTCTTTTGAACAATACAAAGCGGAAAGCCGCTTGTCTCCTTTAAAAAATACTGATGCCATGCTTATATGAAAATGAAAACGCCAGGACACAACTTCAGATATAAGTACATTAATTATTACACTAAGCTCAAAGATATTCATACCTAATTAGACATTCAATTATCGATTTAGGTAACGACAATGGTACAGATTTTAAACATTAAAATCTACGAAGTGAGAGTAAATTTTTTTACTCGTCAGAATCAAGTAATCCAGCATCGCTAACATAGAAGTATACGTCTGTACGTACAACGATGTATGTGTATATACATGGAGGAATGTCTCTGTGTACACATGGGGGTATATATACGTGTGGACATAAGGTGAAGTAAGGAAGTTTAGGTATGTTCGTCCATGATGCATATTTCTGTTATAAACTCGTAATTATTTTGTTTGAAAGACAAAGTATTCATCACCGCATAAAAAAGAAGATAAATAAATAAAATTAAAAGATAAAAAAATAAAAAGATCTTAATTGCTTTCAGCATTGATAAGCGCGTTTATGTAAACTTTAAAGCATTCCAGTTGACAAAAACCTCTTGTCGATTTATGATAATAATAAAAATATCATTTATTTCGTGAAATATATGCCTGTTGCAGAAGTAAATTTAATGTTGGCATTTTTATGTCTTTACATACACATCCTCTCTTGGTAACGCGCTCTCATACACTTGCACACACATGAGCACATACACACACACATGCCAGAACAGATTAGACATGTATACATGCATGCCTGAATGTGAGTTGTGTTTGAAATTTGAAAGAGCATCTGATGAAGTGTTGTTAGGTTAGTATGATGGGACTTTTACAGCAGCTTCGTTTTACCCTGCAGGCGCTCCTCTACTGAAGTTGGTAAAGTTCAACAAATATTTAAACTTTGAAAGACAATAGTTTATATAAAGTGAACATGGACGAACCTGAAAATCTAAGAATTTTTGTCTATACATGTGATAACTTTTGTACGCAAATGACTTTTTCAGGGGCACATCTATCTATCTATCTATCTATCTATCCTATTTTGAGAATATAAAAAACGGTCCCTTTGGAGAGAGTTGATAAAGTAATGAAAATTTAAAAAGCAAAAAATAAAACAGTTGTTGCAAAAAAGAAATCAAAATGATGGATTGTAGGCTGGATGAAGTTCGCTTAACATCACCTCGGTGAGAGTCAAGAACGTCTGTGTTGAGAAAAAGCTAGAAACTACTAAAAAGTAAACATACACGAAAGAAGGAAGACTGAAAGAAATATTTGACTGAATAGAAACAGTTGTTTATGATTTGCTATCTCTATTCGCCTTTTTGTCCTAAAAGAGAAAGACATCTAGAAAAATAGAAATGTGTGCAAAATCGAAAAAGTAAATTTCTAAAACACTAATAATATTTTTTCATAAAGAAGTAACCTTTAAAAAGATTGTCGCCAACTCTGATTTTGTGGCACTTTTCAATTCCTATTTTGTTTCTGTTTGTGGCAAAAGTCCGCAAAATTATTGAGCACAAGGAATAGAGGAAATAATACTCAAGATCAAACACGCTGCTCCAAGAGAAACCACGTTTTTAAAAGCACAACAGTGAACTAATTTGTGAATAGAAACTGCCTGTAATTTTTTCTGAAGGCTTAGAGAGTCATTTTGGGATTCGGATCTGGACTAACTGTGTAAATAAACATATAAATAACCGTATAAATAGGGCAAGCAAAACAACTGACGTGTCTTTCCAAAAAAGCCATGCCACCCGCCTCCAAAAATAACAAGGATTCAAACTAAAAAATAAAATGCAATAGAAAATGAAATCAAAGAACTTAATTGATTTTCTTATTGAATACAGGGAAATTAACTGATGCTAATTATGTTGGAGACAAAACACAGCCGTTTTTTTCCGATTGTTTTCTTTTAACCCATACAATTCTGGTCACCATTATCGGTACTTTCTCGTTTTTTTTTGCTATATCTTCAGAAATAAACGGAAAATAATCAAATTTATGTAGACTTGTTTTATCATTTACTGTTCTTTATCAACTATGAATTGTCAGCAGACCAAAGCTGTTTCATAGGATTTGTTTCTTTTTTAGGAGATATTCTTCATTATGAATTGAAATTTCATGGGTGTCAATAATTGTGATAAGGACTGTAACTCCTTTAAGAAGTTAACTTTTGTGATAATTTAGAAAAACAAAGAAACTCTTTTGATCTGTTGATTTCTAATTATGATTTTTAAATTTTACTTTTGTCAGTTTCAAACTGTTATTTTTTTAGTATGATATATCGTTTCTCTAGTCTTTAAAAAATCCAGTTAGTAGGTTTACTTATATAAACTTTTTATTTAGGAAATTTTTAGCTTTCTTTGTCATTGTTCTCGAGATAACTTGGTCACAGAAAGTATTGGATAGCAAAAACAAAAAATTTGAATCCTTTCTTTTTCTTTATTCGTATATCCTTCCTTGTAATGATTGTTGATATCATAGATCTTTTAAAATAAACCCAAGTAAATAAACTCAGCTGTCATTCTGCAGTTATTTCAGTTTACTGTATTTTTAATAATCATAAAAATTATAAAGCAATATCAATTTTTTTACTTACTGATTCCCTTATTTTGGAACAAAATAAAGTCAAGATAAAAATACAATTTCCAAACACCAGTTTTGATCAGTATCGCACAGAAACCTTTTGGTGAGTTCAATACAGAATTATACTGAGATATGAGGTAAAACGAAAGTTAAGAAAAAAAAAAAAAAAAAAAAAAAGAAGAAAAAAAAAGGAAAGAAAAAAAATGGAAAAAATAAGTTTATACATATTAAAACAAGACATTGTTGTATAAAAATCATTTTTAGTGACCAAACATGGTCAAAGTTTGAAAAATATATTTATCTAAATACACAACAACCACATGCGTTTGTCGATACATAATGATATATAATGACCAAATAAGCTCGTATTAAAATATAAAATCAGAATGAAGTAAATTATATGAAATAATGCAAATCTTGATGTTGTTGTTGTTAATAATAATAATAATAATAATAATAGTAGTAATAATAATAATAATAATAATAATAATAATAATAATAATAATAATAATAATAATAATAATAATAAAATGAAAGATTGGATAAAGAAAATATTTTGAGGTTTAGAAGACTAAATAATGGAAAGGATATAAGATGAAAGAAAGCTGCTTTTTTCTTTTCATTTCTATCCGAAATGAAAAAGGTTTATTGACTGTTGAGCAAAAATTACAAAGAAACAAATATTTGACAGAAGTCAGAAGAAATAAAATTGGTAGAAACTACTGAGAAAAGAAGAATTCGAAGAACAATTCAATAGAAAAGAGAAAGATAATGAAGAGGGAAGAAAAAGAAAAGAAAAGGATGTGAAAAAGAGAGACAGAAGACGTAAAGGGGAGGAAGGGTTCTATCTTTGTTTCTTTCAACTTTCTGTCGAATAAGATTTATTGATTGACGTGAAATTTAAAATATAATTGACGAATTTTTGCTTTTTCTACCGACTTATCTATTTGTTAATGAAATTACAGATGAAGATAAAAACAAGAGAAGCAGATATAAAGAGATAAAAATACATAGATGGTTGGGGACATATATATATATATATATATATATATATATATATATATATATATATATATATACCTGTCCCCAACCATCTATATATATATATATATATACATATATATGTATGTATGCATGTATGTATGTATGTATAGATAGATAGATAGATTGAGAGAGAGAGAGAGAGAGAGAGAGAGAGAGTGAGAGAGAGAGAGAGAGAGAGTGGGATGGGGAGATAAAGAAAGGAGCAGAAATGGAAAGAAAAAAGGCAAGCGGGAAATTTGCAAATAACAAAACAATGAAGACGAAATGAGGCACAAATCATAAAAGACACATGTCGATATTTTTCTTGGAAGAAAATGAGAAACGGGTTTTATTTTCATTTTATTAAAGAATAAAAAATAGAATATAAGGAAAAATTGAGACCGAAGAGTTCACACTATCTTTGCTTGAGAAGAACGAAAAAATGGTTAAAAATAAAACATTTAAGACATTTTCATCAGTTTTCTTTTAATACATGAATAACTTAATTTATCATGTGCGTGTAAAGCAACGAACCACATGCTTATATATATATATATATATATATATATATATATATATATATATTCTTTTTACATTTTTGTTATTTTTGTGCTTTATAAATAATGAATAATAATCCGGCTGAGAAAAATTTATCCAGACTATGGAAAAGCAACATTTGGTGAAGGTGGAGGTGGTGGTAGTGGTGGTAGAAGTGGTGATTCCGAAATAAATTTATAGTTTGAATCCTACAAATTCAATTCAGTTCAATATTAAAAGATTTATTGATAAATAGGAAATAATTTATGCCTTTATTAATTATTACTTTAAAAATAATTAATTGGCTCTGTACAATTTTTGATTCAATTCATTCTTTTTTATGCGTCTCTTTTCTCATAAACATGGTGGAGGTTACATATATCGAAGCGTAAAAGAAAGAAAACGTTCCTCTAAGATTTTGTAGTCATGTAGGAACATGCATTTTTGATTATATCTGTGCGTGCGTGTATCAATGAATATGTATGTATGTATGTATGTATGTATGCGTGCGTGAGTGCGTGCGTGCGTGCGTATGTGTGTGTGTGTGCGCGCGTATGTGTCTGCGAGTGAAATGTTTGGTATGTTTGCTGATTTAAAGTCAATTACTTTTAACAGATAAATTCTATTAAAAGGACTTTGTAATAACCACAGTCGCTAAGGAGAATAAAATTTAAAGGACAGTAAAAATCATTACCATTTGAAAATGTATCACTTGAAGTTTTCAGGAAAAAATCCTTTTTCAAATTATATCTGTTAAGCATTAAGTAAACTACGAAGTCGTATAAATCCCTTAACAGCTGTTCCAACTGAATAAAATAGAAAGCGGACATAAGAATACGAGACTTTTTACTAAAATAAAAATCAATGTAGTTTTCTAACGGTGAAGCAAACGGAATAACGACAAGCATTTTTTGGTCGATTTTTTTTTTTTTTGCATTTTGGTGTCTAAATCAAATACGGAGGGATTTACCAATTTGTAAGCCCCAAATTTATAAAAATGCTGGCATGTTTCAGTATCCAATATATATATATATATATATATATATATATATATATATATATATATATATTACAGTTGATGACCATCGTGGGCCTATATTTATTGTACTGGGACCCTTATGGGTTCGAATATTTTATATGATGAAATACTCGGTGTACACTTGAAAACAAGGTAATAATCTGGCACGCTGTATGACAAATTAGTTTCAGTGGACCTCCAGATACCCGTGTACCCTTGGCCAATGTCCTACTATGTCTATTGGTTAATCCAGACCTGACTGTAGAACTGAGCCAAAGTTGGTCTTCAGTTTCATTTAACCATAGAAAATTTTGGTAATCAAGTTTGGAAACAATATCTCAAGTTTTCTGCAAAATAAGAAATTCGTGTTATGTGATAAAAGCGATCCTTTAAAATGGCGCTAAAAACTGAGAAAATCTAAAATTAACTTATACGAATCATCTTAACAAGTAAACAAAAACTAAAATCACACACACACACACACACACACACACACACACACACACACACACACACACACACACACACACACACACTCTCTCTCTCTCTCTCTCTCTTTTTCTCTCTCTCTCTCAAAACAAAAATGTATATTTTTTTTATTGGAATTAAACGATTGTCTTGTTCACAATAATGAATGTGAAATCTGAAAAGTGAAATTTAAAAAGTTTTGTTGCTTTGAAATTTCCAACATTTTTAATATTTATTGTTTATTTATTCTCATACTTTTTTGATAAAAGAAAATCATTCTCAAACGTAAAAGAATGAAAAGTTTAAAGATTTTTTTGTTTATTTGAATTGAAAAATGAAAAACATATATAGAAAGACAAAGCAAAAGAGAAAGGACGTGAAAAAGAAAAAATAGAGAGAAGGAAGTTGAGAGAGAGAGAGAGAGAGAGAGAGAGAGAGAGAGAGAGAGAGAGAGAGAGAGAGAGAGAGAGAGAGCGTGAGAAATAAAGAAATAAAGAAAGAGATTCTATGTATCCGAACATTGACAAATTCTTGTGAAGTGTGACCAAAATGTGTGTGTGAGTATATGTATATGTGCCTGTATACGTATGTATGGATATGTATGCAGGCGTGTGTGCATTAAGAGAAAAATGTAAACATAGATAATAAAGAAAATGTAGGAATCAGACTCTCAATCTATTACAATGTAATAATATGCATTACATCGTAACAAACCGAGTGTCTGTAAACTTGATTAGACGGCAATATTTGTAACGATTTTCTTATCTCAGAAAAAACAAAAAAACAAAAACAAACAAAAAGATCAAAAAAAATTTAATTTTTAGTTTAAAGGAAATAAGCACAACCATTAAATATGAAATATTCATAATTAAAAGGACTTTCGTCTCGTTTTTATTAATTCTTATTATATTTGTTATTTGCTTATAACCGTGTCCCGTAAATTCATTGCGAGGCAAAATTCATCTCAAGTAAATTCATCATATGTAAATCTATCACTGATAAATTATCCGAGATTAAATTCAGAATTTAATCAGTGTTATCAAAAATTCAATAAAAAGAGCCAAAAATTTAGGGTTAGAGTTAAGGAAACCTTATATTATGAGAGAGAGAGAGAGAGAGAGAGAGAGAGAGAGAGAGAGAGAGAGAGAGAGAGAAATTAATTTTATATGATGAATTTACCATGTGATGAATTTACAGACGATGAATTAATGGTGATGAATTTAATTAGACTCGTTTAAAACAACGGCATTTTTTTTTGCTGATTAGATTACTTATTAAACTGATTTCTTAGTTAAATCACATTTGCCTATTAGATAAGTTCAATAGCTTTGGTTATTACAATATCCAATTTAAAACATTCTGGATTTGATATTCGATCATTATGTATCAAAGGTGCCAAAAATTAACCCCATGGATTGGTAAAGAACGTTTTCTCAGTATTCAATGAATGTTTGTTTTAATAGATTTAAGATATATTATCATCGTATCAAACGCATTTGTAGGAGATTTCGAAAAAAAAAAAAAAAAAAAATGAAGCTTTCTCTGCACAAAGGATTTTATAATAAAAAAAATCGGACTCATAGAAATAAATCTAGTGTAAGTCTAAGTCCTCATGCATGTGTATATATGTGTGATTGTTCATTCTTATGTATTTAAGTTTTTTTTAATGCCTGTATGTTGTACGTATAGAAATATATATATATATATATATATATATATATGTGTGTGTGTGTGTGTGTGTGTGTGTGTGTGTGTGGTGGGGTTGCATCTGTGTATATGTGTGTGCGTATATATACATGTACTCATATAAAATAAGACCCATATCTACTCATCTATTTTTTAAGCACATGTGTGCATGCAAAAGTCTTTATGTATATACATATTGTATACACACACACACACACACACACACACACACACACACACACACACACACACACACACACACACACATATATATATATATATATGCGAATTTGAATCTACGTAAAGGACACATCTTTATTGTTTAATTATTTATATATTTTGTACGGCTGCACCTGTACGCATGCAGTATACATTCATTTTTATGTGTGTGCGTGTGTGTGTGTGTGTGTGTGTGTGTGTGTGTGTGTGGATAATTGTTTTAATTAATTATGCCTATAGGATCAACACCTAGTGGTTTATACGTTTTATATGTACACACACACACACATATATATATGAACATGTATGTTTATGCGAGTGTGTATGCGTGTATTTATATGAATGGATATATATATATATATATATATATATATATATATATATATATATATGAAAGATTGATGCAGGGATACATGCATGTGTGTAGACATTTATGTATAGGCCTTTGTTTTCTGCAAGCGTTTATATGACTAGCCAGGATGCGTGAAGCTAATTGACGTCTTGGGTCGAGTGGCCTTGAGTTACCTTTCAAGTTTAGAAGAAAACGAGAAAGTGCTGGAAAAAATCATGCACTCGAACTTGAAAGAGGAATCGAGTTAACAGTAAATAAATTGAAAAGAGAAGAAGAAGAAGAAGAAGAAGAAGAAGAAGAAGAAGAAGAAGAAAGACAATTTAAAAAGCGGATTTAAATATCAAGAAACGGTGACGACAAATCACATCTTAGTTTAGATGAAGCCGAAGAGCATTGTGCCAACACACACACACACACACACACACACACACACACACACACACACACACACACACACACACACACACACACACACACACACACTTGAGCAAGTACGCATTCATTCTTACAATAACAAAATTAATAGACAAACAGTATGCATTGAATCATAGTAGGTATAAAAAAGATATATCTGTGTGTGAACATATATATTTCCACATACATATACGATATATGTGCATATATGTATGACTATGCAAATATATGTATATGCATATATATATATGTATATATATATATATATATATATATGCATATATGTGTAAAGCAGATCATTTTCATTTAAATAAAAGCGAAATTCAGCCGTGAGTGAGCATAAAAGATGTTAAAATCGAAAAAAGAGAAATTTTGTTGAAGTAAATGGTAGATTTAGCAGAGTTAAATTAATACACGTTGATAACCGGAAAAAAGACCGGTCTCATATTTTTGACCTTTTTCCTTTTAGATTTTAGGCAAAGTGAAAAGTGGAAAAATATTAAATTGAATAAATCACGTTTCAGTTCGAGCGTTCGCGCATGCATATGCGCATCTGTGTTTAGGAGTAGATGTGTGTGTGTGTGTGTGTGTGTGTGTGTGCATATGTGTGTGCATATGTGTGCGCGCGTATGTATAGACATGTGTATGTATATGGTTGAGTCTGGATGTATATAGCAGATATATGTGCATATGGAAGTATGTGTGTACATTTGTGTGTGATTTTTCGTGTGTAAAGAGTTATTTTTGTATAAGGCTGTATTGATGGCTGCATGCGTAACTCTAATGATGTGACGGTTCACACACACACACACACACACACACACACACACACACACACACACACACACACACACACACACACACACACATATATATATATATATATATATATATATATATATATATATATATATGTTTCTATTTGCATTTGTATCAATCGAGCGAATTCGGCGAAGAAATACCATCCGCTGCTGTCGACTGTGTTCGCTTAATTATTACTGTGCTTATGTAATTTAATGTTTACACATATGAAAGTTTCTGCAGGTGTTTGTGCGATGTGAACACTTTTAAGATTTGTATTTTTGTGTGGGTTTATCAACATGAAAGCATATCAATGGACATTTACGATCGAATCATATACATGCATACACATACATACACAAAGGTATATGCATGTACATATGATACAGTAGATCATTTGAATAATGCATATTCTCTGATTCCTTTTGTGCCAATATATATTTTTAATTTAATTTTCTCTTCATTTTTTATTTCTGAATATTCAGTGACTTTTTGTCAATATTTAGAGCCAACAAGGTGATTTAGTTTTACTCAAATTACTTGAAATCTATTTTTTTCAAAATGCTGAATGGAGTTGTATATGAGTTACCAAATTTGCAGACATACATATTAGATATTTTCTATTATAGATTACATTTACTTTACGGTTCAAGTTAAATGAAATAATTAAACACATCAAACTCGAATTAGACAAGGGACAAGTAGTTCAGTATGATTTGTATTGATGTTATTCAAATATTTTACCTTTCTAATTCTGATTTTAGCTCTTTCTGTGATTTTGTCAAAATTTATTCCTTTTAATTTTCGGAAATTACTTTTTAAATTTTGTGGTGATTCAAACATAGTTGTCTCCATCTGGACCAGCCACTATGAATACTAAAATCTCCTTCTCAACTAAATCACAAATAAGTTGTATTTGATAAAGCTTAAATAAAGAAATGACCTTGTTCGTCTTTTATTATGAATTTCAAAATTATTTTATCAATAATTTTGTGTTTCCAAAAATTTTATCTAAATAATTCCCTATCATGCCGGCTAGATCGAGAAAATGTTCATTAAAATGCTTTCACAATTGAGGTTTTGTTTATGGCTTTTATGTGCTGGTGTTGTTGTGATGTTTGTTGGGACATTGAACGTACAGGTGAATTTGTATTTATCTGGGTGTTTGAAACAATTCAAGTTGTAAGTAGTTGTTGTGGCGGTAGTGATGTTTTTGTTATTGAAGGAAAACAATGTACGGTGTTTGTCGTGAATCATTTGAATTTATGGGTGAGAAAAATTTCCCATTAATAAAATACAGAAGAGACAAAAATTCATGTTAAGCATTTTTCATTTTTTTCTTTTTTTTGCTTGTTTGGAAAATTTTCGACAATTTTTTTGTTAGCAAAGAAGAAGAAATAACATGAATAAAGAGAAACAGGAATAACTCTGTAGATAACAGCTATAACAATGGTAATCGTAAGAAAAAGGAATAATAATAATAATAATGATAATAATAATAATATCAATAATAATAATATCAATAATAATAATAATAATAATAATAATAATTAGAGTATTTTTTCGGTTTCATTTTTGTCACGTTTTTTAAAGTTTAAATTTTGAAATGTCAAAAGTTCGGCCAATCACTGCAGTGAATGTCATTGGGTAGAGTGAGCCAATCAGATGCCTTGATAAGTTTGTCATAAAGATGAAAAATATAGCAAGTGATTTCTCCTCTGACCTAATAAATAGCGTTCGCTCTGAGTAATCTCCCTTCTGAGTGGCAGCGATGGCAGTCCCATCGTAAGTCTGCAGCCATGTTCACACAAGGTGTCTTGCCAGGGACACGTGACTATCAAATATCACAGGCTGTAAAAGAAGTGGAGTGTTTCGTGGAATCTCACTTTGATGTCATCATTTTCACAAATTCTGAAAAACAAAGAAGAAAAATAGTATTTTGAAATCTGTGAAAAAATGTACAATTATAACAAGACAATCCTTCCCTTGTTATTACATGAATATATTTTGATTATGTGAGGTGTTGAGGAAGAACAAATGGTGATATTGTAACAGTATTGATTAGACGAATTCTGGAAGTATACAAATTATTGCGAGTACACCATTTTAATTATGAAAAAAGAAAGAAAGAATAAATGAATAAAAATAGATAAATAAATAAATAAAAAGAAAAAATAAAAAAAATAAAAGAAAACAATAAGATTTTTGTCTTTTATTAGAAAGTTTGATAAATTAGGAATCGGATGATTCCCTTCTGGCTAAAAAGTTTGTTTAAAGTTTTTGAATACACAAGTTGAATGAGGAATTATTTCAACTCGAAAATTATGGAATACACTTTAGGAAATAACTCTCTGACCCTGACAACGAACAATAGCGGACCAGGATCTATGGGGGAATGAGCTTTTTGATTGTTGAATAATGAATAAAGCTTGAAAGATAATACGTGTGACGTACTGACGATTTCTATGTTATGCATGCAATGGAAAATTCCGGATAATAATGAAAATAAAGTACCTCTACTAGAACAATGGTTAGATCATTTCGGTAGTACTACGAATTTAATTTTCAGTTGGCATTTTACTTTGTGATTTTGTGTTAGAGACGGTTCAATTTAATAAATGATTAGATGCTCTACTTTTTTGAGTTTGTACCAGACTAAGCTGGACATCTCAATCAAATTAAAAACAAGTAAAAAGTAATATGCATCCAAAACTGTTTTATACTTTATAACTGGTCAGATTACGAGATCTCCTACATTTCGCAGGTTGATGATATTTAAACCTTATAGAGTGAGTGAATTATTAAAAGAAAATTTGCAAAATATATTGTATGTTCAAACAAGTCAATTAATCATTTATATAAAAATTCAAAGAAAACATTATAATTTGATCAGAAATAATGAAGCACTCACTTTTAATTATGATATTTTGCAAAACTGACATTATACAATTCTCCACCATCGTCTTCGCAGTAGATATTTATGCGCGTACCTTGACTGAAAATCATGTGATGAAAAGACTTGTTTCCAAGGGTCAAAACAATTTCCTATTTCAGTTTTATCAGTGTACTTTAATAATTTTGCAGGAAGAGTAACATTTTTGTTGCTTTTTTGCCTGAGCTTAACGCAAGGGATTTTTCTATTGACTGTTCGTTGACTAATTCAGTGTTAATGTGTTGAAACATCATTAGGACGTCCCATTGTGGTGTAGGATTGTGGAAAGGTTTTGCAAAATATCATTATTAAAATTGAGTGCTTTATTATTTTCACACAACTGCTGATCAAATTATCATTTTTATTTATTTATAGGATTAATTGACTTGTTTGAACATAACCTCTATTTTGCAATTTTTCTGAAAATAATTCACCCACTCTACAAGGATGAAAAAATTATCTGTCTGCGAAAAGGTTAACAAAGCAAATCTAATGTGTTTAAATTCTAGCATTACAAAAACATTTTTTCTTTGTCGGTGAAAAGAGATAATAAAGATTGAACTCTTACCTTCATAATTAACTTGTCCATCACCATCAATATCTGCTTCTCGAATCATTTCATCGACTTCTTCTTCGGTCAGTTTTTCACCTAAATTGGTCATGACGTGGTGCAATTCGGCCGCCGAGATATAGCCATTTTCATCTTTATCGAAGACGCGGAAAGCTTCACGGAGCTCTTCCTCCGTGTCGCTATCCCGCATTTTTCGCGCCATCATGGTCAGGAATTCTGGGAAGTCAATCGTACCACTTCCTGCAACGAGCAATAAAAAGAACAACTGAAAGTTGACTTTTATCTTTTCGTATTGCAAATCTCGATATCAGCTCGCTTAGCAATCTAATTGAAAATGGAGATGCTCTGCTTTGACTGATTTTAAAATCAGAGTATGTTAAGGTGCAAAAATATTCCTTCCCTTCAGATGTTAAAAACATCAACGTCATTGACCGAGAAATGGTAATAAGCAACTTTTCAATATTTTTCATTTGGTACACACTCATTCTCTTTAGGTTGTTTAAAATGGACTTTTCTCTATTTATCGGGACGATAAAACCTAAAACTCAAACCTCTCACCAACGAACATCCATAAGATTTTTTTTATAAAGTGGTATTTTTTTTCTAAACCAAACATACCAGGATTCTATCATTTTTAGCAGAACTTTATACATTCAAAATGGATATTATTATTATTATTATTATTATTATTATTATTATTATTATTATTATTATTATTATTCACTCATTAGAGCTTTTCACATCAGCGTTAGCCGATGGTTTGTCACTGGAGTCTGAGTGACAGCAAATCTCCTCAAGTCTCCAGGACTCTTCTTAATATTCTGGCTGTTCTCAAAAATGCTGTCGTTTGGATGGTCTCTATTTGTCTGCCAACTTCCATGTCCTCTAGTCCCTTTAGTAATCCTTTAGTTACTGTTCCAAACGCACCAATTACAATTGGTACAATTGTCACCTGCATGTTCCACAGTTTTTTCAATTCCCTAGCAAGGTCTAGGTACTTATCCTTCTTTTCACATTCTTTCAGTTTTATTCTGTGGTCAGCCGGGACAGCAAAGTCGACTATTTTTCAAGTTCTCTTTTTTTTGTTGATTATTATTATTATTATTATTATTATTATTATTATTATTATTATTATTATTATTATTATTATTATTACCTATGAACTACTACACATGACCAAAACAGTAGCACAGACTTACATCTAAATACCGTCGAAAAGACTGAGAGAGAGAGAGAGAGAGAGAGAGAGAGAGAGAGAAAGAGAGAGAGAGAGAAAGAGAGAGAGAGAGATAAAATTGTATGAATGGTTACTTATTTTGACCTACTACATATCCATATTTTTGTTAAAGAGTTTCCATACTGTAGTTTGGTAATAAATAATATCTCATAATATCCGTTTTGAATTCACTAGAAATAATGAAATCCTAGTATCTTTGTCATAGAAGAAAATTAACTTTTTATAAAAAATTGTTAGGAGCGAACTTATTTTGGGCTATACAATGTATGTATGTATGTATGTATGTTAAATGTAAGGGTAGGCGATGATCTCGAAACGTGGAGTGAATTTAGTAAGCTTGAGGTTGGAAAATGTTATAGCAATCATTTTTTCCTTCAGACGTGAGAGAAGTTGAATTTGGGTATCACTAACACCGTGTTTCAACAGAAAAAAAAAACAAAAAAAAAAAAACAAGTGTAAGACTACCTGGATGCACCCAGGTTCCGAGAAACAGTTTTACTGAATGTCGGACAGACCATCGTTTGATATATATATATACCGTAGTAAAATTGGTTGTGAAGTGAAAGGTTAGATCAGTAGGGGTTTCACTTCCCAAAAAGGTTGAATGTCTCGTCTAAAAGAAAAAAAGCAAGTAAAGATTTTGGAATGGCAATGGACGAAATTAGCTTTGGAGATGATTGGTCCTCCTTCAAAGAATCAGTTTATAAAATTGTCAGTCAGGTTTTTGGGTTTTTTGAAAAATCAACATGATTAATTTGCATTAAGCGATGAGGAAATTGTAAAATTTCTCTGAGAGAAAAAACTAACTTTCAAGATTTTTACAAGACAATTTATCCAAGGAAGAAATAAACAAGACTTGATACTGAGGTGAAACAGGAGAAACTTGTCTGCTGCAGAAACTACATAAAATTAAAGATAAATGACGGAAAAATAAGTTTAATACGATATAAGCTGCAACAGATTCCAGATATGCAAAGCGGTTATATAATCTACAAATGGTATATGATCTATATCTTTTATCATTAACGGTGCGTCGCTCTAAAGATAGAAAGAAATTTGTCTGTGACCCAAGTAGTATCTTGAAAAAGTGACAGAAACAGTAATGAACTTCTAAATCGCCATTCAAATCACAAATAACCAAGTAAAGGATAATCTGGTAGGTCTTCCCTCGCTTGGAGGAATTGAAACAAGTTAAAAGAAATTAGTGGAGAATGACATCGGATGGATGGTATGAAAATGATCTGGGATGGATGATATGAAATGGTATGAAACAGTTGCTGTTATGGTTGTTCTGTACAAGAAAAAATAGGCTCAGGATGATTGTGGAAATTATCTGTGATTGGTAAAATTTTATGTAATCTTTTCTTAGACCTTTTGCTCTGTTATATTGCTTATGATGTTCTTTCTTCGTCGCAATCTGGTCTTCGCGCAAGTCAGTATGATTTCCGCACGAGGAAAAGTGCGTAGAACAGTAAATGTATTTATAATCTGTATTTATTTATTCAATTAAAACATTTGATGCTGTAAACAATAGATTTTAAAAGGGGAGATTTTTAAGAAGATTGGTTGCCTTGAAAAGATCATTCCTATATTTCGATATTCTTATGGAATGAAAGCTTCGATTAATGTGGATGGAAAATCCGTCAAGAATGGAATAAAGTAAGGGAACATTCCAACTTCAATTCCCTTTGCTATATACCTTGTAAAGGTTTTCAGCATCGCTTTTAAAAACTTTAATCGTGGCATCTCAGTAGGATATCGTACTTCTGGAAATGTTTTTAGCACCAGTTTATTTTATTCTAAATTTAAGTTTCTGTATCGTTCGAAAGGGATCTGTTATATGTTATCATCTGTGACCTCGTAGTCTACACGGAAGAGGACATATTGGACCTTATGGATGTATTTGCTAAAACCTACTCTGTTCTGTGATTTGCTATTAATCTAAAACAAGAAAAAAACAAAACAATAAAAAACAACAGTGGTAATGATTCAGCGTGAACCTGGCAAGAATTTTTGTGAATCAGATATAGAGGTTTATGAAAAGCATTTATCAGTGGTTGACAGGTTTGTATGCATACGAAGGCGGAAGATAAAAAGTTAAGATGACTTTTTTGACTCATGGGATCAAAGCATTGCGACTGGGATAGAAGTGTGTGGACCTCAAAGGAGACTATGTTGAAAAATAAACCGAGTTTGCTCTTATTCCATGAAAATAATTTGGTCATGGCCCTGGTATATCTTAGTCAACCCTGGTATATCTCGAAAGTACATTCAACAAGTTTTGTACACTTGACAGTGAAATCTCACCGAGAATGAAAAAGGCAGTGAGTTTTTTGGAACGTTGGAGTAAAGTTTCTGAAGGCTGCGTAGAATATGCTAGAGCACTAAGATAAGAACACCATGTTTTTATGCTGACTTACTATATGAATACGAAACATTAGTTACCAATCGTCATCAAATAAAACAGAGCGTTTTCCTCAACAATGTTTGCGAAGAATTATATGGTTAAACTGGAAAATGTATATAAGTGACTTTCAAGTGCTGAGGAGATATTAATGTGTTGGGTATCACCTAACTTTTCAGCATAATGAGCTGTTCCATCTGCCATATATGGCAGTAGCGGAGATCAGTCTGGGAAGAATAAGCCTACAAGTCAGACCAGAAGAGCTGTTCCTATTGTTGAAGTATATCATTTCTCTATCACTAATCCTATGTTCTTATTACTAACAGTCTCTCTCTTGTAAATACTCTTCCTGTAAATATAACTATTTTCCTCAAATATCGTGGTTTGTCTTATTACTACTACTGCTTGTGTTCACTAACCAGAACACAACATAATGTGACTTTATTAAGGTCACAACCCTAAAGTATTGGCTAAGATAGAGAAGACATCTACATAGAATGAATGATTGAAGGTTTCCCAAACAGCTTTATTTTGTGGAGAAATAGTTATCAATGAGGCAAAATCTGATCGAGGACCGATTTAGTCACCAATCATTAAACCATGCGGCAGGTAGTATTGGGTTACATAGATTTAACAGTACTCTTAGAGTGACCCTACATATATCTGAATATAATGATGTATGTATGTGCGTGTGTGTGTGTGTGTGTGTGTGTGTGTGTGTGTGTGTGTGTGTGTGTGTGTGTGTTGGTAGTTTAGTGTGTATTCGTGTTAGTGTTAAAGTTGCTCTTTCAAGATATTAAGAAGAAATGTTTGTATTCACTATCATTTTTCATGTCTGGCTTGGTTAGTTGGTTTTAGTAGTAGGTACTAGAGCTTTTTGAAAGACTCACTTTGAGCACCTAATATCTCAGCTGATGACTGAGAGTTTCAGGTGAGTGATCATGGTCATTGCCGTGAGATGCTTTATCTCGCAAAAGTTGCATTTGAGCAATCACGGATTGAAAAAGAAAAGCTTGAAAGAAATTCAGGGAAGTACTTTGAATTTGAGCTTTCTCCCTTGAAAAAGGATCTCCAAGAACTAATTCAAAATGTTCGTGGAAGGAGCTACCTCAGTAGATCAGGAATGAAAAACTATTCACGTAATGATAATAGTAAGCTACAAGTGGGTTATCAAATAGCTATGTATCGAAACAACACCTGTTACATGTGTGGAAAGAATACAAGTCATACTAAAATACACAGCTGTTTTTCATAATATTAAATTTATTGTGTGCTAGATTTCTACCAGAGACTTTAAATCTTTTGGTGGCTTAAAAAGCTTCACCCATTCATGGCATGGTTAATTATTCTTTTACAAAAGAATTTGAGGAGACAGTCCTTATTTATGTAAATGTGCTTTTGTTTTCTTTTCTGTATGGGTTTGTATGAGAGTGCCTTAACAGATCAGGTTTTTATTTTACACTTACCATCGACATCCACCTCATTGATCATGTCCTGCAATTCAGCTTCTGTTGGATTTTGGCCCAAAGAGCGCATTACAGTTCCAAGTTCTTTGGTGGTGATGGCACCGTCACCATCTTTGTCAAAAAGGTTGAAGGCTTCCTTGAATTCTGAAACAAAAGTTAATAAAAATAAAAAAAAACAAAAAACAAAAATTACATTTTGATAACATTATAAAGTAAAAAGTAAAGTTGTCTCCCTTTAGTTGAGGGTGACCCGAAGGCTCCCTTTTCAGTAGCTACTACACCGAGGTGTCGGGGAAGGCGCTACTCCATTCCCTGGATTGGTCCACTTTACTCTTGATACGTACCTTATAATGCTGAGTCTTAAGCTAGGAGGTATCAAGTACCATTTTTTAAGTCTTTGGTATGACTCGACCTGGGATTGAACCCCGGTCTCCTGGGAAAGCATGAAATTACTTTGTGTGAACTCGGCATCGAACCTTTTAAATTCGAAATATCAAGACAAAATAACCTTCTTTAATATTTTAAAATAAACAAAAAATGTGGCTGTTGCTGTTATCATTGATAGAAATTATAACAGAAAATTTTCTTATTTTCGTCTGTGAACTCATCAAACACAAACTTGATTTTGTCTCTAATAAGTCTTTTTTGAAATCAGCAAATTGTAGTTAAGTAGGTAAATTAGCAAATTTCAGCAAAACAAAAAATTTCCATTGAGTGAAATCAACCAATGCTGTCTCCTCATTCCGGATCAGCCACTATAACTACTAAATTACATTTTTTACTTTGAATTTTGCATAAAGACGTACAACTACATAAAAATAATTTCTCTGTCAATAAAATTATCAAACGAGAAATAAGGAAAATAGAAGAGGTTTCAGTACCTAGTCTTCAAAAATCTGAGAAAGAATTTAAAAACATTTAATTTTTTTTTTTATTGACAACAGGATTAATTCAGTCATCCCATAAATTAATTTTGCAAATATCTGAACTGTACTTTTAATCAGTTGAGAGCGTCGAAAATAACGAAAAAACTTAAATAGTATGAAAATAAGTGTTGTTCAAATAACATGACTTTTAATTTTAATAAGAAAGAACAAATGCAGAGTAAAAAAAAAAAATGGAAATATTAGTAATTTAAACGCTTAAATTGAAACTTGATCTCAAATATACGAAAAGGAAGACAAGTAGCAAAAATAATGCAAAATGTAATGAAGAAAAGCTAAAGACAGAGGGAGGAAATAAGAGAGAGAGAGAGAGAGAGAGAGAGAGAGAGAGAGAGAGAGAGAGAAACGAAATATTTAAAACTCATGAAGCAAGACAAACATTTGCTAACATTTTCAGTAAACAAACTACGTAGTTGTTTACTGGTATGTTATATATATGTGTGTGTGTGTGTTAGTGTGCGTGTGTAAGTGTGTGTTAATGTATTCATACAATTGGGAAGAAAAATAGTGAAATAACTGAAGCACTTTTTATTATTGTCACAAATTCTAATGAGATTTCAATGGCTCAGACATACATTGAAAGTGATTATTTTCTTTGATTATTGTTGTCAAAGTTCCTTTGTAAAGTAATTTGTAAAGTTGGCGACCTTTGTCGAGGGAGAAGAACGCCCCCTTTTCAATAGCTACTACACCGAGGTGTAGGGGAGGGCGCTACTCCGTTCCCTGAATTGCTCCACTTTACCCTTGACACGTACCTTATTTAACTGAGTGTTAAGCAAGGAGATATCAAGTACCATTTTTAAAGTCTTTGATATGATACGACCTGGGATTGAATAAAGGTCTCCCGGAACATTGACGAACACACTACCCACTAGGCCAATGAATAAGTTCTCTTAGTTGTGTAGAAAAGTCATAATTTTCTAAAACAACAAATTCTTTGAAATACCAAAAAATAGAAAATTTCTTAGAAATGTATTTTTCTTGATTTGATATCCTAATTTGATATCCTTTTCTAATGGCTAGTAAACAGTTGTCTCAGGGAAATCACTACCTATGTGTGTCTAAGCAATCAAAATTTCTTTAAAGTTTGTGGTAATGATCAAAAATCAGTTCTTTTATCGTATTTTTGCTCAAGAATGTCTGTCTGTTTGTCTATTTACCTGTATATATATGTACATATATATAAACAAATTTTCGTATATTGTCAAAAACTTTAGTTAATTTCTTTGTTTTCGGATTAATACCCTTAGAAAAGATATGAACTCCCTTATCCACCCAGCTAGGAGTTGAATTGTAACACTATTGTTCTTCTACAAGAATGGCTTTGGCATTAAATAACCCACAAAGGTTGATACGACATTTTGCAAAATAGAATCAAATGAAAAATAACAAACAACCAAAAATAAAATTAAAATGCAAAAACAAAAAATGTTATGTTCTGGTTGACTAAGTTACCTCCCTTGTTTCAAGCAAGAATTTCCTATAAATATCTTTGTGTAAAATCTATCCTATTCGTTCGGTTATTGGATTAAAAAAATCTTTGATTCTGGTGCACTGCAATAAACCAAATAAAACATTGAATGAGTAACACCTAAAATGCCAATGTGTTGTGCCTTCTTCATTGAAATTAAAACTTTTATTATTTGGATGTCTCAAAATTATTCTTGAAATTGTTTCCCTTGGTTAATGTCTAATGTAGATGTACTTAGTGGAACGATTATCGCCGTAAATAATCGAATAGGTGATCCGAGTTCAAATCCAAGTAGAAGCTATTTGTGCTTCACTTCACTCACTCTAATGCGCTTACGAAAGGCCTGAATCCATCTATTCTCTCGCCAGCTATGGGTAAATAGTTGAACGGTCAGGGTTCTTTAGCCTAAGTAAGGCAACCAGTCAAGGAGAAGGAAAATTCCGAATGCAAAACATCTGCATTTTGCTTTGAAATAAATAGAACTTATGTCACATTCTGCTTGTGTTGGAAGGGTTGTGTAAATACATAGCTAATCTATTAAATTCATTAATGTTGGACAATTTGAAATGTTGAATGTTTCAAGTGAGACGAACAGATTTCACCAACCAACAAGATCATTATTAATTGTATGAAGGGAAATCCCCTGATTTTTAGAATTTTATTTGGACCACTGAAGTTTAGTTTGATCTGTACGATATCGTCTTTACGTTGATGGCCTTTGACAATTGAAGAAAAAAAAATAAGAAAAGGAAAAAAATCCTGGTAACAACTGGAATTTAATTCAGGTAACTATATGGTCTCTTTCTGTTTCTTTCAAACATGCACTAACATACGTAAAAATAGTGATTGACTGGTGTACAAGGATATATATATATGTGTGTGTGTGTGTGTGTGTGTGTGCGTGTGTTAAAATGAACAGGTTCACAAATGAATTTGAATGTGGTACTTTAGGGTTTTATTTAATAAAAGTATGCTCAACACGTGTTCCAGATTTTCTGACCCTCTTCAAGAGACTAATAATGTGTTTGTTTCGATTAGGCTGTAGTTTTTTAAATTCAGATTTATTCATTTATTCATATTTCATATTCACAAGTATATACTTTGTGAGTTTGTGTGTGTATGCATTCACATACATGCATGTGCATCCAGTTGTTTTTTTTCTGTTTCTTTCTCTTTGAGTTGAATGTGTGTGTGAACGTATCAATACGTATTCAATATACATTCGATTATTCTTTTTTTCTCTTTTTCTCTCTCTTTCTCTCTGCATTGAAAATGTCATAGATATATTCTAAGATAGTTTGTGTACAATTGTTAGTGGTTGTGTGTGTGTGAAGTTCCGTTCTGTTTATGAGTGTGTGTGTGTTTGTGTGTGTGTGTGTGTGTGTGTGAGTGAGAAATATGGCTCTGTTAATGAAACTTTAACTTTATTTGGAGTAATGTGAAGTTGAAGTTTGGTATATTGGCATCATTTCAAAGATTCCATTACTACATTCGTAAAGGTGTTTTGAAACATAGAGCTTTCTATTTTCCGGTAATGTTGCTCCAATGTAAGAAAACTCTATTGTTCAGAGCCTTTGTTGATCCAATATATACTTTTTACAGTTGCAACATTTGATTATGTAGACAACGTTTTTTGAATTACACCTTAGATTTTTATTTATTATGAATGATTTTTATCTATTATGAATGCTGTTTTTTGTTTTTAACATCGCAGTAAGGAACCATATTTTAGGCAACCCAAAAAGAAATAATTTTTTAAGCAAAACAAAAAGAAGCCAGTTTTTAGATAAGACAAGCCGAACAAAAAGGTCATTCTAAGTAATATATCTAAGAAGACTAGCCACATAAAACTTAAAATAATCAATCGTTTAATGCACAAAGTAAGCATAAATCAAATTGATTTACTAAAACTAGATCTAAAATTTTATCACCTCTCAAAAAGCAATACAGGAGAATTTGAAATTTAAAAAAGAACTCAAAGAATTTGAAAGAAAATTTAGATGGATAGAAAAATTCAACTATAAAAAAATACAGATGGCTCCCTGTGACATTATGTGGGTGGTTCGCTAAGCAGACCATCTCTTTGTCTGTTTTGGCGCGAAACTAAACAAAGGCCTGAGCTCGAGATCTCGACGCGACCAGAAGTATGCAGTTGGCGAAGGGAGACGCAGAGTGGCAGTTGGCCAGTCGACACCGGACAGTAGAAGAGACCAGTCGGCATAAGATAGGGTCAAAAAGCAGTGAGGGAAGGCCAGTCAGGATAAGTTGGCATTCCTGGTAGCTTTGTAGAGATTTCGCTAGAAATACACACTAGCGTTAGTCTACAGATGCACAAGGAATGCAGAGTGTCACAACATAACCTTCTTGCACTTGAGTTAACCCAAGCCCATATTGTTCGTTTGTTCTTTGTTCTTTTTCTCCCACTCCCTTGATTGTATTTCTTGTGCCGTAAAGAAATGTGTGATACCCCTATCGGAACCACTAGATGATTCACCGGCCAAGATTCAAATGGTTTAAAGAACTTGATGTAACGGGGGGCCGAGGGGATATGGTCACATCCCTAGTAAAAAATAAATTCAAATTCTTCTCGAACAAAAATAACAATAGTAAACTAAACATTTTTGAAAAGCCCTAAAACATTAATCTAAAAGAAAAAAAACTACACAAAACAACCTATCACACAAACAAAGACAAGACTTTAAAAAATATGGGAAAACAAAAATATAATTACGAAAGAAACAGACAAGAAAAGTTGCGGAGTCATTTTAGATAAAATATATTAGAGGACAAAAATCCAAGAAATACCAAGAAATGAAACCAACTATAAATTAAGTGATCCTAACGAAGACAAAAATATCCTTTCAAAAATTACAAAATTTTCCAAAACACAATTAAACATTAACTAAAAAAGAAAAGGATTCTTTAAGTAACAATATCCCAAAAACTAGCGATGACATATTCAACAGAGAGAGTGAGAGAGAGAGAGAGAGAGAGAGAGTGAGAGAGAGAGAAAAGAGAAAAGAGAAAAAACAATAACCGAATGTGCACTGACTATGTATTAATAAGTTTTTACACACTTTCAACTCAAAGAGGAAGAAACAGAAAAGAAAAAACAACGACCGAATATATACTGTAAACAGTAGCTCCTTTTTTAAGAAAATTAATAAGATGGGTCTTTTCATGTCCAGAACACTGTTAGCATTACATTTATTACTGACCGCTGAGTCGGAACTTTTTCTTTACCGAAGAGTCAAAATGTTTCCAATCCAAAGACTGTCTTTTCGACTCAGGCTTGTAGTGGCTCATTTGTAAACAGTTTTGAACTAAAATATACTTCTATGTACACATTACTCATTCTTCTATAAATTTCACTTGGTTTGCATTTCTCAGTTACTAAAAATGTAATGACAGTCATTTTTAAATGCTTCAAAATAAATATTCTTACGTGATTCAAATAATTTTTGCTACAAACCATTTCCAAACAATGCAGAGTTAACATTTATGAATGAAAAATTCCCCTCCTAATTATTTTGCTTTATTAAAACATTTCCCCTTCTTTACTGAATGACACACACACACACATATATATTTAGAATTACGCTCAATCATACAGACACAGACACACGCATACATGCACTCATACACATTTACGTGGAGAAAGAACGAGGGAAAGAGAAGTTGAAAGATAAATATATATGAATGCTTATATTTACAGATGATGAATAAAAAAGTGACACCAACCGAATACAATCATACCCCTGTCTATTTGATTATGTTCACTCATTTAGATGTAAACATTTTTCACACTAGTTTAATTTTGGACATAAAAGTGTAAATTTGCGGACATTGATAAACAATTGTGGATTTTTGTTTATTCTCGTAAGAATATTTAATTTTTAAATACAAGTTCGCTGTTTTCCATTAATTAATACTAACAATGCTATAGTCTGGATATTCTCGATTCATCTTTCGAGTTCCAACTCTTCTAATCCCCTTTCCAAGTATCTGGAGAATGTTTCAAGTAACCGGTTCTTTGGCCTAGTGGGTAGAGTATTCACCAATGGTCTGGGTGACCGGGGTTCGATCTCAGGTCAAGTCATACCAAAGACTTAAAAAAATGGTACTTGATACCTCAGTGCTTAAGAGTCAGCATTATAAGATACGTATAAAGGGTAAAGTGGAACAATCTAGGGAAAGGAGTTGCACCCTCCCCTACACCTCGGTGTTATAGCTACTGAAAAGGGAGCCTTCGGGTGGCCCTCGACTACAGTCGCCAACTTTACAATTTTACTTAAGAGCACCAGTCACATTTGCTATCACCGCCACTCCCATGTTCCACAGTTTTCTCTCGAAGGTATAAGTACTTGTTTCGTTTCTCGCTTTCTTTGATTTTTACTCTGTTGTTCGCTATGACGGTAAAATCCACTCTATGGCAAGTTCTCTTTTTTTGTTAATTATGACTAGATCTGGTCTCCTGACTGGGATCAGGTGATCCGTTTGTCATTCAAAATCCCAAAGAATATTTTGCATCTTATTCTCTATGACGTGTTCTGGTTTGTGTATATATCATTTGGTAGTATGTTCAAATTTCAATTTTTTGCATAATTTATTTTTATTATTCGTTGTGAGTTTTCCACACCAGCGTTAGCTGATAGTCTTCCAGTGTAGTCTGAGTGACAGCAAGCCCCATCAAGACTGTAGGTCTCTTCTTCTGGCCGATCTTAACAATGTTTAGATGGTCTCTGCTCGTCCTCCGATTTCCTACTCAGCCTTCGATTTCTAAGTTTACAGCCTCCTTAGCAAGCTTTTGGGGATTGTTCCAAGCACTCCAACAATAGTTGGTATTGCCGTTACTTTCATGTTCCATAGATTTATTATTATTATTAATACTACTCTGAAAGTTTTTCACACCGGCATTAACTGATGGTTTTCCACTTATGTTTGAGTGACAGCAAGTCTCCTCAAGACTCTAGGGCTCTTCTCAGTATTCTGGCCGATCTTAATAATGCTATAGTATGTCCTCTTATTTCCAAGTCTTCCAGTCCTTTTACCAATCCTTTGGGGATTGTTCCGTGTGCACTAATTACAATTGGTATCACTGTAATCTTCAAGTTCTGTAGTTTTATTTAGTTCTCTAGCAAGGTCTAGGTAATTGTCTCTCTTTTCGCTTTTTAAAAATTTTGTTCGCCCGGGACGACAAATTCTACTATTCGGCAGGTTTTATTTTTTTGGTTGTCTATCACTAGGTCTGGTCGTCTGGCCGAGATTACCTGTTCTGTTTGTATCTTAAAATCCTAATGAACTTTGTGCGTCTCATTACCATTTTACTCCTTGAAAGTTTTCCCACCAGAGTTGGCAGATCATTTTTCACTGGAGTTTTATCTAGTCTTCGAATCGTCTTATCGATGTATCGACGCTCTCTTCAATGCTGGGGAGACCCTCTTCATTTCTCGGATGTAAGGCCGTATGCGTCGTCATTAGTTTTCTTGTTCTCTTGTCATTTTGTTGAAGTTCTTTCCTTGTTCATTTTAAGAATGGTCCCGAGTACCTTACGAGAGGAACAACCCAGGTGTGTATGCATTTGATGGGATTTCTGCATTCAAGTAGTTTTCTTGTTCGCTTGAGATACTCTTTTTATGTTTTCTTTCATCTCCACTTGTTTCATGGTATCCACTTCCAATTTTCCCAAAGATTAATAAGTTTCCTTTTAATAAGTTTCCGGAGCGTTCAGGTTTTTTCTTGATTTATTACGTCTATTCCTTCCTTCATTTGTTGTTTTCCGCTTTTCATTATTAGCATGGCACATTTTTCAATACCAAATTCTATCCCTATATCCTCATTGTATATTCTCACTCCCGTGTATTAGGGTTTGCAATTCTTTTCATTTTTGGCAAACAGTTTGATGTCATACGTATACATTTGGTGGTTGATTTTTTCTTGCGATGAAGTTTGTATCCGCCGGTGCATTTCCTAAGTATGTGATTGAGTGTCACCATCGCTATTACAAATAGTAATGGTGATAGTGTAACTCTCTGTATATTTTGAAACAGTCTTTGCCTTTTTGCTGTCAATCCACGCTATAGCAACTTTTTTTCGTCTCGTTTTGCTTTCTTTGGATCAATGCATAGTAAATCATCTGTTCCTCTTGTTCCATTGCGGCACCCTTTCTGTTTTTCGGGGAACAGTCCGCGGCTTATCAGCGAATAATTATTATTGTTATCATTATTATTTCAATCCTTGCGATTTTCACACTGGTGTTTACTGGTGTTTTTTTGCACATCTGATTTGAAAAAGAATTGCTGGTTCGTTGTTTTATCCTGTTTATTTTTATTAAAAGCATTGTTATCAAGATGGAATTTTTCTGTTTGATACTGGCATAGTAACAATCAATAAATTGTTATGTATATACATACACATGTATGAATACAAATTTTCGTGAATATTCAAAGGTAAATCAGTAAATATGTGTCTTCAGTCCTGATGATGTAAAGAAGGTTGAAAACAATTTAAAATTATCAAGTGGATTTGATATTTAAATTCAGTTTCAGCAATCGACAATGGTTATCAATTAACATGAAAAGCACCGGTCCGAAATTTCCTCTCTTCAGCCATGTCATTGGTACTATGCAGGAATATCTCAACAAAGGGAGACTGAAAATCTGTTCAAGTACATATCGATTTCCAATGAGGATTGACGTCATATTTAAAAGTGGTTTACTGTGAACAAGAACTGAAATTCATTTAAATCAATAAATGCATGATTATCAGCCATGGTGTGAAACGAGAGAGAATGAGAACAATACTGTAAATAGAAAATATTTTTCTGAGTAATGTTTATTGAAGGGTGCATATGTATATGTGCTAGTATTTTATTCCTTGTGAGCTTTTTACACCAGCATTAGCAGGTGGTCTTTCAGTGAAGTCCGAGTGAATCTCATCGGGTCTCCAGGACTCTTTTCTGTGTCCTAGTCAATCTTAACAATGCTGTGGTCTGTATGGCCACGATTCTTCCGCTGATTTCCAGTTCTTCCAGTTTTTTTCCCTATCACTTTGGGACCGTTCCAATTATAATTGGTATTACCGTTACTCTCATATTCCATTTTTTTTAGTTCTCTGGTAAGATCCAAGTATTTCTCTCTTTGCTTTCTTTTATTTCCACTTAGTAGTCAGCCGGAATGACAAAATCCTATTGAATACACGTTCTTATTTTAGTTATTAACACTAGATCTGGTCTTCTAGCCGGAATTAGTTGATCTGTTTTTATTTCAAAATCGCAGAGAACTTTGTGAGTCTCATTCTCTATGATTGATTCTGATTTTTTGCATAAACCATTGGGATATTATGGTCAAATTTTTTGCACAATTCCCAGTTGATCACTTTTTCCACCCAGTCGTACCTACTCTTCTACCCCTTTTGTGCTAGTTTATTGCATTCGCTTATTAAGTGATTAAGAGTTTCATCTCTTTCTCCACATAATCTACACTTGCTATTCTGTTGCAAATTATTAATTATCTCTTTAATACAATTAGTTCTTATGGTGTTGTTTTGTGTTGCTACAAAAAGATATTCAGTTTCACTCTTGAGGTTTCTTTTTTGCTGCCAAGTTCCGGTCTACTTGTGTGCAATCTCGTCAGTTTGTCGCTTGAAATATCCATACAGTAAATTTTTTTCCATTTTTGTTTTTTAGATTTTGCTGTTTTACTGTGCATTCTAATTTTGACATAGCTGTTACTTGCTGCTGTAATTAGTCCTTCTTTGCTCTTTTTAATATGGTCCTTGCGTTCTTGTATTGTGTCATCTACGAAATCCTCTATGCTGACGAGTTATCAATTTCATTGTCCTTTCGGCTATTGATCTGACTTCCACCCTTTTCCATTTTAGGAATGGCCCCCGTGTACTTTATAAGAGGGACTGCTCAGTCCATGATAAGATTTCTACTGCAGAGTTTGCTTTCGAAACGTTCTGTCGTTCTTCTAAGGTACTCCTTTCTTATTTTTTTCTTCCATCTGCGTTTGTTTGAAGGTGTCCCCTCTCAATATTCTCACGTATTTGTAATTTTCCTTTGCTCTCAACGTTTTGAAACTTTCTTGATTTCGCAGCTCTATTCCTTCCGTTCTTTCTATTTTCCCACTTCACTTTTCAAACCTAAATTCCATTCCTCTATTCCGGCTAATTATTCTGATTTGTTTGTATAAGTTTCTCCAATTCTTTTTCATTTCTGACAAATACCTTATCATCCATGTACATTTGGTGATTAATCTTTTCTGGTAATTTTGTAAATTCTTAGCCCTTGTACATTTCTTAAGTATTTAATTGAATGGCATTATTGCTATAATAAATAGTACTGGTGTGAGTGAGAGTCTTTGGAAGATGTTTCTTTGGATTTTCACCTCGACTTGGATTTGTACTCCCATTGTTAATTCCACTTTTCAGTTTTTGATGGATTTCATGATGAAGTTTATGACTTTCTTGGATATTTTGTATATTTTCAGACTTTCTATTATCCAAGTTTGCGGGACTATATCATAGGCTGTTTTGTTGGCAATCTATGCCAGGATTATATTTTTCAGCCTTGTTTTGACCTCCTTGAGGATGTGTTGATCTATATATTGAAGGTTCCTCTAGTTTTTTTGTTACATCATTTCTAGTCTTCTAGAAATAATCCGTGACATTCAAGCTATTTATTTTTTGTTTTATCTGTGCAATTAGGATTTTCCACATTATATGTAAACAAGTTAAAAGTCTATAGTAATTGAGAATGGTTCCTTTGGGGAGTACCTATAGATTTGGGGAGTACCCATAGATCTGGGGAGTTTTACCCTTCATTTTCTATTCGTGTATACTTGCTTCTTCTTGACATTTACTTAGTTGCAGAACCAATCTGTCATAGATGGACATGATTTTTGAAAACCAGATTATCATTATTATTATTATTACTATTTTTTACTCTTGAGTTTTTCACACCAGTGCTAGGGGTGGCCCTTCAATAGAGTCTGAGTGACAGCAACTCTCTACAATTTATCAACATTCTTCTCAGTATTCTGGCAGATTTTAACAATGCTGTGGTTTGTATGGTATCGATTCTTCCTTTGACTTACATTTCCTCCAGTCTCTTTTTCAAGCCCTTGTAGACCGTTTTAAGCACGCCAAATGTAATTGCTATCACCGTCACCCTCATGTTCCACTGCTATTTCAGCTCTCTGGTACGATCAAAGTATTTATTAATCTTTTCCCTTTCTTTTATTTTCCCTCAGAACTTCGTTGGGATAGCAAAATCCACTAGATAACAGTTTCATTTTTTCTTATTTGCACAATAATTATTATGTTACTCTTTGAGAGTTTTTCACGCCAGCGTTGGCTGATCGTCTTTCAAAAGAGTTTGAGTGATAAGACTCCACAAGCCTCCAGGACTATCTCAGTATTTTGTGTGATCTTGATAAGTAAAGTAAAATTAGCGGCCGTAGTCGAGGGCGACCAGAAAGCTCCCTTTTCAATATCTACTACACCGAAGTGTTGGGGAGGGCGCGACTCCATTGCCTGGATTGCTCCATTTTACTCTTGATACGTACCTTATATTGCTGAGTTTTAAGCAAGGAGGTATCAAGTACAATTTTTAAAGTCATTGGTATGACTTGACCATGGATTGAACCCAGGTCTCCCGGAACACCGGCGAACACTCTACCCACTAGGCCAATTAGCCGGTAGTATTGGGGGATCTTAATAATGCTGTATTTTGGATGATCTCCTCTTGTCCTCTGATTTTTAAATCTTCCAGTTTTTTAATAAGCCTTTGGGGATTATTCGAAGTGCACCAACCACGATTGGTATCACCGCCACCTTCATGATTCATATATTGTTTTTAGTTCTCTCGTAAAGTCTAAGTACTTATTTCTCTTTTTGATTTATTTTATTTTCACTCTGTGGTTCGCCGGAACGGGAAAATTCACTATTCGGTGGGTACTTTTTTTCAACTATCACTAAACCTGGTCGTCTGGCCGAGATTAGGTGATCCGCTTGTATCTCAAAATCCCATAGAACTTTGGGCGTCTCATTCTCCTTGACGGTTTCTGGGTTGTTCATATAGGACTTGTTTACATGGTAAAATTTCAATTTCTTGCTCACTTTCCCAACCAGTCGTGTCTAGTCTTATACTGTATTTGCGCTAATTTATTGTGCTTGCTTATCTTATGATTAATTGTTTCTTTTCTACCATCATATAACCTACATTTGCTATTTTGCAGCGTCTGATCTATTTTTGGTTTAAAAT
Source organism: Sepioteuthis lessoniana (assembly GCA_963585895.1). Lineage (NCBI taxonomy): Eukaryota > Metazoa > Mollusca > Cephalopoda > Myopsida > Loliginidae > Sepioteuthis > Sepioteuthis lessoniana. The sequence goes on from OY757940.1 coordinate 24,132,678, forward strand.
ACTTGGCACTCATGGCGTTGTTTTGTGCTGCTATTCGAAGTTTTGTGCTACTCTGAAGGTTTCTTTTTCTATGCCATGTCCAAGTCTTCTCGTGTGAGATTTCACCTGGTTTTAGTTTGTAATGTCCGTATTTGTTTTTCTTCCGATTTCTGATTCCTAGTTATTTTTGGTCTTTTGACCACTGTGTTGTTTGTACTGTTTCTTGTCGCTGGAACCAGTCTTTCTTCGTTCTTTTTGATGCAGTCTTCGAGTTCTCGAATCGATGCCTCCACACTATCTTCAGTGCTTGCTAATCCTCTTCAGCCTTCTTTTCTTGATACATGTAGTCTGCTTATGTCATCTCTCGGATGTAAGACCCTATGCATTGTCATTAGTTTTCTTTTTCTCTGGTCCATTTATTGAAGTTCTTCTCTCGTTCATTTAAAGAATGGTACCGAGTGTTTTACAAGGGAGACAGCCCAGGTGTTTTTCTCCTTTGTTGAAATTCCAGCTGCAGAACCCGGTTTAGAAGTTTTCTCATTCGTCTGAGATACTCTTTTTACGTTTTTTTCATATTCTCTAGTCTGATGGTGTCCGCTTTGAATATTCATAAGTACTTTTAGGTTTTCTTATGTCCGGGCGTTCAGGTTTTGTCTTGATTTGATAGTTCTATTTCTTTAGTTATTTGTCTTTTTCTGTTTCTGATTTGCATGTCACATTTTTCTATGCCAAATTCTATTCCTATATCCTCACTGAATATTCTTATTGTTTGCATTAGGGTCTCCAATTCTTTTTCCTTTTTTGAAAACTGTATGATGTCGTCCATGTACGTTTGGTAACTGATTTTTCTTGTGATTTTGTAAGTTGTGCATTTCCTAAGTATGTGACTGAGTGGCATCATCACTATTACAAATAGTAATGGTGATAGCGCATTTCCCTGGAACATATCTCTCTGGATTTTCACCTCAGCTAAGCTTTTCCTCCAGCTATCAATTCTCCTTCTCAGTTTTTCGTGGTCTTGTCGATGAACTTTATGATTTTGTCGGATATTCTTTTACATTTTGAGACAGTCTATTATCAAACTTTGCAGGACCATATGGTATGCTTTTTTTTAGTTAACCTACGCTACATTTTCCGTCTCGTTTTTCTTTTCTTGAGGATGTATTGATCCCTTTATAGTAGGTCCCCTATTCCACTCTGTTATTCTGGGAACAGTCCGCGTCTTATTAGCGAGTAATAAATCTCTTTCTGTGCTGTTAGGATTTTCCATATCATCGGCAAGCACGTTATTATTATTATTGTTATTATTATTATTGTTATTATTTCAATTCTTGTGAGGTTTTCACACTAGCGTTATAATGGCCCACTCCTAAACCGAGTCTCTCACCTCTTAGGGTTGCAGTGGTTAAAATTCAACTGTTCCCTCACTCATCAGAGGCTGGTACAAAGTCGCGGTTTCAGCAGGTTTTTTCTAGTGACGTAGACTCCGGTGGCTGCTGGACAGTGAACTCTTAAGCTGCGAAAACACGCTGCTAATATGCAATTTTGTTTCCAGATGAGGGTGGCGGTGGGGTCGACACGGAACTTAGCGATTCTAGTAAATGTCGAAATTACCCTTTTCAAATTAGAGATAGGAGATTTGTTCCTTCCCTTTGTAAAAACTCTAATTTATTCTATATTTCAACCAACCCTAATATTTTTTAGGAGTGGTTACTTTTTATCTGGTGATATTCCAATCGCTAATAATAAAATAATTCTTTCCAAATTAGGGATCGGAGATTTATTCCACCCTTAGTAAAAACTTCAACTTATTCTGTATTTCACCAAACCTCAATCCTCTTTTGGGGAGTCACTTTTTATCACGTGATATCCTAATCCTGAAAAACGCTTACGTTAAGAAAAATCTTTTTAAGGTTTACAAAATATTATTCTCCAGGCTTGGAAAATAAACATCATATTTCCAACTTTTCACTTGCCTTGTCAAGTTGTCTTACACTTTTGACCTCTTCGCTAAAATGAGGCTGTCACAATTTTAACTTTCGCCAAAACTATCCCAGAAAAATTGATCAAAAAATCTTTACACTTTTCAAATCATCAAGTACTTTAGTACCCATCATTGATTCTGGCAAATACACGGGTCTTTCAAAAGAAAGTGCATTTTAACCCTTTTCGGTTTTTTATTTTCTTCTCAGTTATTTTAATTAACCACCTCAGGCCCTAGTGTCACATATTATTATAATTTACTCCTTGAGAGTTTTTCATGTTAGTTTTAGCTGATGGTCTTTCACTGGAGTTTGGGTGACAGCAAATCTCCTCAAGTCTCCGGGACTTTTCTCAGTATTCTGGCCTTCTCAATAATGTGGTTGTTTTGATGGTATCTACTCGTGCTCTTATTTCCAAGTCCGCCAGTCCCTTTAATAATCCTTTGGTGACTGTACCAAAAGCGCAAATCAGGATTGATATAATTGTCACTTTCATGTTCCATAGTTTCTTCAATTCTCTAGCATGGTTTCGGTACTTATTCTTTTTTTCATTTTCTTTCAGTTTTATTCTGTGGTCAGCCGGGACAGCAAAGTCCTCAATTTTGTAAGTTCTTTTTTTTCTCTTGATTATTATAGGTCTGGTCTTCTGGCCGAAATTAGGTGATCCGTTTGTATGTCAAAGTCACATAGGAGTTTATGTGTGTAATTCTCTAGGACAGATGCTGGGTTGTGCATATACCATTCCTTTGTATGGTCAAATTTAAATTTCTGACACATGTCCCAGTGGATCACCTTGCTCACCCAGTCGTGTCTAGTCTTATACTCCCTCTGTGCTAATTTGCTGCATTTGCTTATTATGTGATTGATCGTTTCGTCTCTATCACCACATAACCTACATTTGCTATTTTGTTGCATCTTATCTATTCTAGCTTTGATATGATGGTATTTTATAGCGTTGTTTTGTGCTGATATTCGGATAGATTCAGTTTCTCTCTTAAGGTTTCCTTTTCTTAGCCACGTCCAGGTTTTTTCGTATGAGATGTTGCTTATTAGCCGTTTAAAATGCCAATAGAGTAGTTTTTCTTCCCATTTTTTTCTAGTTATTGTCATTATGTTGGCCTTCGTGTTATCAGTCTCGTTTCTGGTTGCTGTAATCAGGACTCTCATGCTTTTCTATGTTATCCTCGAGTCGTTGTCTCGATGTGTCGACGATGTCTTCAATGCTGGCAAGTCCTCTTCCTTCCTCCTTTCTTGATACATATAGTCTGTCAACGTAACCTCTGGGATGTAATGCCTTTTGCATAGTCGTTATTTTTCTTGTTCTTTGGTTCATTTGCTTAAGTTCTTCTCTGGTTCACTTCAAAAATGGTCCCGAATATCTATCGAGAGTTACAGCCCAGGTATTTATTCCTTTAATAAGTTTTCTGCAACATAGTTTTGTCTCAAGTAGCTTTTTGGTTCTCTTGAGATATTCTTTCTTGATTTTTCCTTCATTTCCACTTGTTTGATGGTGTCAGCTTCCAAGATGCCAAAGTATTTGTATGTTTCCTTTTCGCCGAGCGTTCTACTCATGTCTTGATTTAGCAGTTCCATTCCGTCCGTCAGGAGTCGCTTGCCGTTTTTCATTACTAGCATGATACATTTCTCTATGCTAAATTATTTTTTTACGAGTTTTTCGCGCCAGTCGTCTTTCATTGAAGAAAGAGCAAGCCTTCTCAACGTTCTAAGAATATTCTAAGTATTCTGGCTGCTATCAGAAGTGCTGTGGTATGGACGGCTCCAGTTTCCCCACCTGATGCCCTCTTCTTTTTATCTCTTTTCCGTTGTTTTTATTGTTCCAAGCGCTCTTACTGTGACCTTCGTAATAAATAATTTCTCCAGCTCTCTGGCAAGGTCCAAGTATTCCTTGAGATTTTTGCTATCCTTTACTTTCGCTCTGTGATCTGCTGGTTTTAAGGCCTGGTTTAGGTATTTCATTTGTATCTTGAAATTCAGAAAAAAATGTTTCATTTTTCCCGAGAGATTCTGGTCTGTGGTTGTTCCAGTTGTAAATTGGGTTAAATTCTATTTGCATCTTTAATTTCTAGTTTACCACCTTTCAGACTCAGTCCAGTTTTCTGTAATCACTTATGCGATCGACTGTTTCATCTCTCTTTATACGGCATAAACATACACTTTGCCTATGCCTTATCTATTCTATCTTTTGTAGAATTAGTTCTTGCATTATTCTGAATTGCTAGTAATAGCGATTCCATTTTTCTCTTTAGCCTTCATTTGCGCCGTTGTGTCAAGGTCATTGCATGCGCAGTTTCCATTGTTTGTCTTCTGAAGTATCCATATGACAGGTTTTAATCTCATTTTATTTTCTTGATTTTATAATATGTGTTTTCCTGTTTTTCATTAATTTATTTTTACTGCCTTCGAAGTTTTGGGCCGTTTTTATTAGTCTCCCTTCGCTCTTTCTTTGGTATTCTTATAATCATTGAATTGCCTCATAAACGCAATCATCAATACTGGTGAGTTCTCATCATCTTTCATTTTTTTAATGTATACTCTGCCAACATCATCTCTTATACTTAAGTCCTTGTGCACCGTCATCAGTTTTCTCGTCCATTGGCCAATATTTTTGAGCTTATCTCTTTCTATTTTAAGAAGGATTCAGTGTATCTTACAAGGGAGACAACCCTGGAATTTACTCCTTTAATTATATTTCTGCCACAGAGTTTGGCTTCGAATAGTTTTCTTGTTCTTGTAAATTTCTTCTTTCTGACTTTTTCTTTCGTCTCTGTTTGATGGTATCTGCTTTTAATATTACCAGGTATTTCTTTTTTACGAAGTTTTCGTCATTGAGTAGTTTTATTCCCTTTATTTGTTAAAAGTGTTGCTCATTTTTCAATATCGAATTCTATTCCTATATCTTGACTGAAGATTTTGTTTGTATTGATGTTTCTAGTTTCTGTTTGATTTTGATAAATATTTTGATTTCATTTATGTACATAAAAGGTGGTTTATCTTTACTTGTGATCTATAAGTCTGCATCTGCCTTTGCATTTTCTTAGGATATAATTTAGCAATATCAACACTATTACGAATAGTAGTGGGGATAATGAGTCTAGTTGGAAGATCCCTCTTTATATTTGAGCTTCTATTCGGCCTTGTCTTACAGTTTGTTGGTTCCACTTTCCATATCTCTTTCGATGAAGTTGATTATTTGCTGTGAGATTTACAACATTTTAAAATATTCTATTATCCATAATATCCATTCATATTCTTGTTGTATATTAATGTTTTGACGAAACGTTTCCTTTTTTTTTACCTCTTTTAGAATGTGTTTGTCTATGTACAAGAGATCATTTTAGCTTATAGTTTCTTCGTAGCGTCCTTTATGTTCAGGAAGAATTTTGAGGCTTTCAAACGAGTAACATGTTTTTTCTTGTATCTTTGCAGTAAGGATTATTGGCATACGTGTTAGCACTCTGTACTTGGACCGAAGTTTATTTATCATTATTTTTTGTGGGATATTTCTAGATCAGGGTAATTTTTCCTTTCGTCTTTCATTCGGAAATGTTTGCTTCATGTAGTGATTTGCACAGTTGTTTAGCAAATCTCTCGAGAATCTACGTGAATTATTTGAATTAGAATCTATAGATTCCATCCTGATCTGATGCTTCCCAATTCTTCTTCTTCTTCTTCTTCTTCTTCTTCTTCTTCTTATTATTATTATTATTATTATTATTATTATTATTATTATTATTATTATTTAACTCGTTGTGAGTTTTTCACAGTTTTAACTGTTGGTCTCTCACTGGAGTTTGAGTGATAACAAGTCTCCTCTGGTTTTCATGACACTTTTCTGTATTCTAGCCGATCTTAACAATCTTGTAGTCTGTATGGTCTCGATTCTTCCCCTGATTTATATTTTCTTCTGTCTCTTTCCCAAACATTTGGGGACTTTTTCTGGCACGTCTGCTATTATTGGTATCTACACCACTCTCACTTCCAACTGTTTTTTCAGCTTTCTGGTATGATCCAGATATTTGTATATATTTTTGCTTTCTTTCATTTTCACTCTGTGGTCCGCT
>OY757940.1:24143720-24175308 GCA_963585895.1 Sepioteuthis lessoniana
AAATATTTTTTATTATGAAAAGGAAAAAAATTTTTTTTCGCTTTCTGCCAATTTTGTAACCTAAAAATTGGCTATTATTCTTTTTCATCTTGCAAAACTGGTCGTCAACTCGGTCGCATCCGACAAATAACAATTTTTCTCAAACAAATTGAAATGTTTATTACTTACTAAACTGAGCTTAGACGTGACACAAGGCTGGAATTATGGTGCACACAGTGAAAATCAAACTTGCTAACAATGATCACGTAATTCAGCAAGCTAACTATTACACTTCGTGAAGTGTCCGCGTATAGAAACATTTGTATTTTCCCTCTTTAGTCTTTGATTAATAATCTTTAACTTAGGTCATACCATCATAGTCAACAATAAATGAACTCACCCATTATTTGAGGCATTTTATCGTTTAGACACCTTAAATTCATTATTCAAACCATAGAATTAGACCACAAATGACAGTAAAGACTTTTATATAAGCCAATCTCACGGCGACTGTTCCGACCTTGTGCCACAACTAGATAACAGTTAGTCCATTCTTGATTTTTGACCGAGAAATGCTGTAATATTTTACTGGGCGCTACCACTTTTTGGCATAATTAGTTCATGTTTCTAATGAGTTAAATTTTAAGAAATTTTGTCTCATGTGGACATTCATAAATATTCACGATCAGAGACTGAAAAATGAAAGTTGTATTCTACTGTTCCATATCTAACATTTGTCAATATTATTTCGCATATTTACATAAACAATCGCAAATGGAAATGGTGGTGAGAATCCTCATGGCGCAGTGGCAAACGTGCTTGAATGCTTCATCGTAGTAAGTTAGTTCAAACTTCAGTCAAGTTATTATGCTCACTTTTAAAATTGGGAAAGGAATGAAACCCCCTACCTTACAAACTATGGGTTAAATAGAATTCTAATATTATTTTCAAAAGGTGGCTTTGGCATTAAATTACCCACAAAGTTTGATAAGCCATTAAACAAAGAAACGGAAACCAAAAATTCTCGTGCATTTTGTAAAAGCTAAGACATTAAATGATATTATATACTCTCAATCGCTCGCATTAAGTTAAAAAACAAACAAACAAACAAACAGACTTTTTATTTCTTTCTTTTTTTTTTTTTTTTTTTACAAAAGATTAATTTTTCCAACAGTTTAGTTATTATTATTATCAGCAGAACTTAGTCGATTAAAGGAATTATTTTTCTTCTGCAATATAAGTTCTTTCTTTTCTATTTAACTTCATACACCAACAGATATTGTACGTGCCGTAAACGTCCTTGTACGTTCAACTTCACAGATAAAACATTCTATGAAATATAAACCAAAGTTGAAAATATTAAAAACAAAACAAAATACACACACACACACACACACACACACACACACACACACACACACACACACACACACACACACACACACAAATTACAAAACAAAACAACAAATAAAGCAAAACAAAACAAAACACCAAAAGAGACGCCTAACAGGAGTAATGGATTTTCCCGCGTTACAGACAAAATGTCGGCATTGTTTTCATTTAGAGTTGAGACAATGGAAGCTTCTTTTTATATGTGTGAAAAGGATGATTTTTGAAATTTTGAATTTATAAATGCTTCATTTGTTGTCTCATTCAAGGGAAGGTGGTTGGCGAGGAGGTGAGATGTGGTTTCTGTGAGTTGGTCGGTCGGATATATAGATTACTAAAGAGAACGATAAGAAGACAAAAAATGAATACACAAACATTTCGTAAACATAAAAGTGTCAAACGTTATTCAACAGTTAATCTCTGAGTTCATATGATAAACATTTAGATTCCTTAAGTTTCTCTTTGACTTGAGCTCTGACATTTGTTTTATCAAGATTCTGGAAGTGGAAAGGCTACTGCTATAAATCTTGACCTTGTAAAGTTCGCATTATTCCGAAATGAAGTATAACCGAGAGCCACATACACATTTTTGCGTTGAAGAGGTAATTCGCAAGATAGAAAGTGAGCAGAAAGAGACAATCTATCTGAAGCAAAGAAGACAAAGTGACAAATTTTGGATGTGTTAATCCGAAGAAAGCGCTAAAAGTCACGAAGAATTAAATGAAAAAAGGAGAAACAAATTGTGATGAAGCCAAACAGTTTTCTCCTGGATTAGCCACTATAAATACTAAAAGAGTCTCCACCTTAACTGAACCACAGTTTAGTTATATTTGATTAAAGTTTAAATCAAAGTAATTCCTTTGCTCGTCTTTTGTCACACACACACACACACACACACACACACACACACACACACACACACACACACACACACACACACACACACACACACACAAATAAAAAAAAAACAAAAAAAAAACAAACAAACAAACAAACAAATTGACGCTGAAATAGATTTGATTAATGAATTAAATTAACAAAAAAGTTTCGAAAGATTAAGTTAACTAAATCTCAACTATGAAACAAATAAATCAAGTTTACATAATTAAATCCGAGATTACGCTTTTTGGCTTTGTAGTTGTTATTAAGTAATCACGGATAAATATTTTTATTGGAAAAATGTAGACGTATTTGAAATTTATATTAAAAACAAAGCATTTATAAGTTGTGACTACAAAGTCAATGCCTGTATGTCCCACAAAACATTCTCAAGTGTGTGAAATACTCAACGCATTTAGTTTTATCCTCAATTATTTGAGAAAATGCAAGGAAAAACGAGCGAGGTAATAGTTGGGCTTGAAGTCTTGTTGAAATATAACCATGGTCAACTTCACAATGGAAAGATTTCAGATTTTTCTCACATTTGGTAGATAAATAAAAGAAAATATACTCAAAGTCATCACAAGTAAGTAATTCGCAAGGTACAGTATTTTGTACGACAATTAACCATTTTAAAATCAGTTTTGGATCTCTATTTGCGAAATCTGATCACTCTGGTAAAATAAAACGGGTGTTTTCCCAAACCGAAGCTGTGTTAGTACTACTGCAGGGTTGCACCACTTGGAATTTAACGAAAAACCAGGAGAAAAAGCTAGATTGGAACTACGCAAGGATGTTGCATGCTGTTTTGAACAAATCCTGTAAGAAGCACACTACGAAACAGCAAGTGTTCAGTCACTTACCTCCCATCTCACAAATAATCCAAGTAAGATGAGCAAGGCATACTGGCTACTACTTGTGAAGTAAGGATGAATTCATAAGTGACGTTCTCCAACGTATTCACTCCTGTGTTAGCCGACCAGCAAAAACTAACATTCACCAACCGTGTGCTGACACTGGACACTGTTTAGAGGACCTTTCAAAAGCAATAACCGATAGGGACGGGTGATAATAAGAGAGAGAGATATATATATATATAGAGAGAGATAGATAGATAGATAGAGAGAGAGAGAGAGAGAGAGAGAGAGAGTCAAAGGAATCCGTACTCTCTGTACAGCTTGATGATAATTCGTTTTTTTAAAGAGACATTAAAACCTTTATTTTGAAGGGGAAAAGAGTAACATTTATGTAAAGACGGTTTAATATGTGAATATTTTCTGCAATTTTATGCCTGTTAGTTTTAAGAGTAGATCTGATGATAATTTACTTTCTCTGTTAAAATGAATAAAATTTGAATGTCCCCCCTTGTATTTCTGAGTGTATTGAAGTATTTAGCAAAGTGTATTCAAAGATTGTCCATGTTTATACATAAATTAACAGTATTTATTTCTGCGAGTATATTGTACATACATTCCGAAATAAATGGGTTGTTGGCTACATCGCGAATAACTGACCTTTTTGGGGCTGCAAAGTTTCATATTAACGTGCATCAATGTTAATGATAAACCTCACACTATCCATTTTAGTGTGCCTATGGATGTGCATGCATGTGAGAGACGTATAATCCATTCATATTCACATGTGTGATCAATATATTGTTCTTAGATATTTGAATCATAGAATAAACATAGATTTTATATGGCCAAATAAACTGATGCATAATTTTTTCTCTTTAACTCTTCGTCTATGTGTGTGAGTGTCTACTTTGACGCCCATGACTTTTCTTCATTTTTCTTTACACCATCTTTTTCTTTTTAAATATTCAAATTCGATCTTCTACATTTGAAGAAATCATTAACAAGACGCTGCCATTGCTAACAGTACGAAAGCAATATCTAAACAGGTTCACTGAATGAATGCTTTCAACAACTACAACAACAAGAGAGAGAGAGAGAGAGAGAGAGAGAGAGAGAGAGAGAGAGAGAGAGATAGATAGATAGATAGATAGAGGTAGATAGATAGATTGAGAGAGAGAGAGAGAGAGAGAGAAAGAGAAAGAAAGAGAGAGAGAGAGAGAGAGAGAGAGAGAGAGAGAAAGAGAGAGAGAGACAGTTTTTAATTGAACGGGAAATGAACATACACACACACACACAACTCTTCGTAGGATAAGTGACGAGGCCAATAGAGAACGAGTAGAGAAAAACGGCCAGACAAAAAGTCGGGCAAGTAACCAGACGGATAAGCGGAGCAAAATCAGAAAAATACAAAAATGTTAAACAAAAGAAATTAATATAGAGAATATATCAACACCTACTTAAGGGCGTAATAAGAGAATAGAAACTTCGGTAAAAAAATAAATGACCAGAATTTGACAAGATTTATGCTATCTCTATCAGTGAGTTCCCTTGACTCTTTCTTGCCATCTCTCCCCATCAGCCATCGCTCTCTACAGGTTCTCTAGACGGTATCCAGTGTCTGCGCAGAGATGATGAATGTAAGTTTTTCCTGTTCGGCCAATACTCTAGAGTTCATGTGTGGGAGTCCATTGGCAAAAGTCAATTATGAGCTCGTTCTTACTTAACCAGCGGTACCCAACATGTCTTGTTCGTTTTACTTGTGCAACCATATAATAGTTCTGACACGACAACATCTTGGAAGAATTCCTGTTTTAAAAATTCTCATTAAAAAAAAAGGATTATGTAAAAATGTTGAAAGCTTACTTTAACTGAAACCAAATCATAAATATTTTTTTTAGATACCTGAAATCTTCAAACGGTAAAATGAATGAGAAACACTGGAAAAGTATCTGCCATGTTTGAAGTAGAATTTTTTGAATATGCAAAATTGATGGTAAATAGAATTCAATTAAGTTTTAGATAAGGTTTATTCTTATGCTTTAAATTTGAATGTGAAAATTTTCTATAACTTAAAACTTGAATTTTTCGTTTTCTTGTTCAGCCACGATATTGATGGCAGCGATGCGGGTGTCAGGGATTTTGATTTCACTCGTGTTCGATGAGATGAATCTAACAATTTGTATTCAATGGTATCTGGTGTAGAATAATGTAAGTGGTGTAGATGTTTGGAAATACAAACGGAAAGCGATAAATAAATACTTGGCTTTAACCAACTTTATTCAACATTCTCAATTGGGAAAAACTCTTTGCGCACTGCTAACCGGGAATAATAAAAGGGAACGTTTTTTATTTCGGGAGGAAATTACCCGGAATCATCCTCTAAACATCAATACAAAATTTATTTTCTTGGCAAATGTGGCAATTATATTTTGAATGTCTGCTCCTAAACAGACACAGGCCGAGAGTAATCATTAAAAATCAGAATTTCTTTTCGCTTCTTGCTTCTTTCCTATCTTCTTTGCTTGCTTAACACATTCGTTCTTTGTTTCGTTTGTGCGTTGGTTTATTCGTTCGTTCGTTTCATCGTTCCTTATTTCTTTTATTCATTGTTCTTTCCTCGCTTTGTTTGTTCATTTCTTTCTTTCTTTCTTTCTTTCTTTCTTTCTTTCTTTCAGTTGTCGTGACTTTTTTTTTATTTCTTTGTTGATTCACTTGTTTGTTTCTTCGTTCGCTTATTGCTTCCTTTGTTCTTTTATTTGTTTCTTCTTTCCTTCCATCGTTCGTTTGATTCTTTCTTTCTTCGTTCATACTTATATTTTCTACATCAATAATTGCATTAGAATTATTTTTTATCCTCCACTACATTTGCTAAGAAAAACTTTGATAAATAAATAATGAAACAAAAATCTTCTTCGTGTTGAATCTATTATCATTTCAGGAATTAGAAATTAAAAAGGATTGTTTTTATGTAGAAAATAATTTCTTGAAGGATTCGGTATTTGGAGATAACTTTGAGATCATAATCATCATTATCATCATCAATGCGTGCCGATAGCACAGATTACCTTGACTTTCCTTTGCCATCAGTCCCTATCAGTCATTAGACTTGGGATCCAGCGTCCGTACAAAGCTGATGAATGCAAATTTTTGCTGGTCGACCAACACAGGTTAGTCCATGTGGAAGAGTCCATAGAAGAACATTTTTTATGAGTTTGTCTGTACTTAACCAGAAGTACCCATCATATCTTGCTTGTCTTACTTGGTTGGATGCTTTGTGAGATGGGAAGTAAGAGACCGTTGTTTTGCAGGGTGCTTCTTACCGGATTTGTTCAAAACAACACACAGCATACTTGTCTATCTTTTTATTAATGCGTTTCGTTAAAATCCAAGTGAAACCATTCAACTGTAATGACATGGCTACAGCTTGGAAGAATTAACTTACTGAAATAAGATATTATAAGACTCAATAAATGCGTTTCAAAAGAACATCTGATTTGCTTAAAACATAGGTAAATAATTGCAACAGTTTTCAGGGTGAAACGGGTGCATTAGGTGTTTTGTTGTTTAATGGTTTCGAAAAAATGACTTGACAATGCCTCATTGTCAATTTAAGAACTTTTAACGTTTGCAGAAATTATTTGGAAGTGGACACTTTTTTTTGGTGAAGATTAAAAACAGAAAAACAAAATACCACATTGATGAATTATAAAGAAAGCTTTAAATTCTAATACTTTGCTCCACAAATGACGACGTAGAAATCATGAACGTGCAATGCAAAAAAAAAACCCAAAACTATTTTTATCTATATAGACCTCCTCACCACCCCTGCAAAACAACAAAACAAAACAAACAAAAACAAAGCAAACCAAAAAAAAAACAACAAACAAACAAACAAAAAAACAACAACAAAACACCAAAACACCAAAACAAAAACGAAAATAATAATAATGCTGACTGATACAAGAAAAGAGAATGATTTTGAAAGACAAAATTTTTCTGATTTTTTATACTAAACGTGATTTACACTTTAATGATAACATAAAATATTGATAAATGACAATAATTGACGAAATGCAGTGTAAGACAAGAAAAGAAAAAGAAACGAAAAGAAATGTAATGAACAAAACAGGAGTTTTTCTATTGGAAAGAAATACTTGCCCATTTGTCTTGTTTGCTTGCTTGTCCGTCTGATTCTGTTTTTTGCTCTAAATCCTGTCAAGTGCGGAAAAGAGAAAGACAAAGTGTGTGAGAGAGAAAGAGAAAGAGAAAGAGAGAGAGAGAGAGAGAGAGAGAGAGAGAGAGTGAGAGAAGTGGGGGGACGAAAGAGAAAATGAAGACAGAACTACAAGGTGTGCGTGTCTGTGTGTGTGTGTGTGTGTGTGTGTGCGCGCGCACGTGTGTGTGAGAAAGAGAGACAGAGACAGAAAGAATAAATCATGAAGCAAAAAAAACGAGAGAGGAACGAGAAAAAAGAGTAAGGAAAACTAAGTCTGGGAGAGAAAGAGAAAGAAAAAAGAGAACTGGGAGAAACGAGAAAAAAAATCAGAATGTGTGCGTGCGTGTGTGTCTAGAAGAGAGAGAGAGAGAGAGAGAGAGAGAGAGAGAGAGAGAGAGAGAGAGAGAGAGAGAGAGAGAGAGAATGGAAAATGAAGGAAAAGAAAGTAAAGAAGTATGAATATATATTGTAAGAATGTGCCAGTATTTTCAAAATTAGGAAACAAGAATTTAACAGTTAAAAAAAAAAGAAAGGTGGAAAAATCTGAAGCAATTTAGACAAATTGTCCCTCGTCATATTAGAAAGAAATTGGCATCTGACTTTTATTTCAAATGCAATTGCACCTTATAGATTTACACCGTCTTATCCAAGAGCCAAAATCAGAAGAAATATCAAAATATGTATTTGCAAAATTTATAATCTACAAAATAATACATACTTATATGATAACATATACGTTCATCCCTATGTATATACTCATGTATATACTTATATACAACTTAAATGTATAACCAATCAAAATAAAGAATTTACTGGTACTATTTACTTCTATGTAATTTTCATCTTTCCTTTTTTTCCCATAAATCGTCCTCTTTAGAAAAAACAAAACCAAAACAGGCAAACTAAAAAACCCAAAATAAAAACAAATAAAAACAGAACAAAAAAGTTTATAATAATTGTTGGGCATTGATAATTTGTTGGAGCAAAAGTTTTCTCATTTATTCCTTGAAATTCAGCCGCTTTCAGATTGCATTATTTGGCGGGGAGTTCGACCACCAAAAATAGTATGAACCCACTTTCATGAAGATTACTCTCTCCTTCTTTCTTTCTTTCTTTCTTTCTTTCTTTCTTTGTCTATTCATATCTATCTTTTTGTTTGTCTCAATCTATCTATCTATCTATCTATCTATCTATCTATCTATCTATCTATCTATCTATCTATCTATCTATCAGATTTTTGTCTTTCTTTGCTCTCTCTGTCTCTGTCTCTCCTTTCTATCCTTCTCTTTTTGCTTTTGTCTCTACTTTATCAACATTTATCACTTTCTTTTTCTGATGTTGTCTCTCTAGTTCTTTCCTTATATGCTTGAATGTTATTTGCAACGATTTTAGTTGAATTTCTTTTAGAAGTGTAATTTCATAGAGTTAGTTCAGGATCCCACCCCATCGTGCATGCTGGGGAAGAAAACCTTTCTCAACTCTTATAGAATAAGTTTTTATCCCGTGTAGTGCTGGCTGTTTCCGTTAGTATATATATATATATATATATATATATATATATATATATATATATATATATATATATATATATATAAATTCAATACACAGATGATCATTTACTTCGTCAAACAAAATCTGGTATAAATTAAAAATAATGTCGCATCAAGTGAAGATCAAATCAACAAACAATGTCTTGTGAAACTAACTTAGAAACGGTAAGCTGCGTATCTACTTATTTTTTTCTGAATTTTCTCACCACAATAAATACTTGCCATACGGAAAATATTTCTTGATAGAAACGTAAAGTTAAATAATTTGATTGAAATAAGGCTATCGTAAACTAAAACAGGAATTTGCCCGACTCGCCACATTTTGAAAAATATTAAAAAAATTATGGAAAGTTTGCACGCATACACATACAGAGAGAGAGAGAGAGAGAGAGAGAGAGAGAGAGAGAGAGAGAGAGAGAGAGAGAGAGAGAGTAATATCAAAAGATAAACATTTCATTGTTGTCTGCGTGTTGGACATTATCGAGTACTTTTCGCCCATATGGTGTTGTTGGGTGGATGAATAACGTCTCATAGGTAGGAGTTTAAGGTGACAAGAAGTGGGAGGAAGATAATATGGCGAGTGTATTAACGAATCGAGTAAAGAATTGTTTGGTGTTCTAAACGGTAGTAGTTTGCAATGATCATAACTCAATCGAGACAGTGATGGTTGTGATTGCAGTCGGTGTGATGATAATCTCTGTGAATGGATACTGACGTAAATGTTAGCCGATTTGGAAATGATATTAATCACCCAGTTATGGGTAAGATAATACGTTGGACTTGGCTTTTTAGTCTTTACTGGCATCGAGTCGAAAAGAATTGACACTTCCACTGCCTTATGTTCATGTATAACTCGTAGAAAAGATGATGGGAATGCTCTCGGCGGCAAATTCAGAGCTGGAGTCATTAAGGGAGTCTGAATGTGTTTTCAATCTCGTTCGGGCAATTCCCGTGATGATACTGACACTCTCCATTTGATAACATCAATATTGGTCAACAGCAGATATGATGTCATAACATGAACTTTTCTGCCTCTGAACATCTTAGCTCACCCTCATATAATAATTTTTTTTCATTTTTTAGATAAAGATTAGTCAATTATTATTAATTTACTCCTTAGAGGGTTTTTCACACCAGCGCTACCAGATGATTTTTCATTGGAGTTTGAATGACAGCAAGTCTTCTCAAGTTTCTAGGACTCTTCTTAGTATTCTGAAAGATCTTAATACTGCTGTAGTTTGGATGGTCTCCACTTTTCCTCTTATTTCCAAGTCTTCTAGTCCCTTTACTAATCATTTGGGCATTGTTCTGAACGCACGAATTACAATTGGTATCACTGTCATCATCACGTTCCATAGTTTTTTTTATAGTTCTCTTCCACGGCCTTGATATTTATGTGTCTTTTTACTTTCTTTTAATTTTACTCTGTGGTCTATGGAAGGTGATCTTTTTTTTGTTGACTATCATTAGGTCTGGTCGTCTAGCCAGGATTAGGTGATCATTTGTATCTCAAAATGCCATTGAACTTTGCGCATCTCATTCTCTGGGACATATACAGGGTTTTTGCATATAGCACTTGTTCCTATGGTGAAATTTCAATTTTTGGTATAATTCCCAGTAAATCACCTCCCGCAACCAGTCGTGTGCAGTCTTATACTCTTTTTGCGCTAATTTGTTACATTCGTTATTATATGATTGATCGATTCGTCTCTATCACCGCATCACTTACATTTACTATTTTGTTGTGTCTTATCTATTTCTGTTTAAATATAGTTGGTCCTTATGGCATTGTTTTGTGCTGCTATTAAAAGAGATTCAGCTTCATTCCTAAGATCTTCCTTTCTTATCCATATTCCAGTCTTCTCGTGAAATATTTCGCTTATTTGTTGCTTGAAATAACGATAAAATTGCTTTTATTCTTGTTATTTTCTAGTTATAGTTCTTCTATTGTTCTTGTGTTTATTATTATTATTATTATTGTTATTATTATTTCACTTTTGAGAATTTTTCTCACCAGCGTGAGAGGATGGTTTCTCACTGGAGTTTGAGTAACAACAAGTCTCCTTAAGTCTCCAGGATTCTTCTCAGTTTTCTGGCTAATCTCAATAATGCAATAGTTTGGATGGTCTCCACTCGTCCTGTTATTTCCAAGTCTTCCAGTTCTTGTATTAATCCTTTGGACCACCAATTACAATTGGTATTATTGTCACTTTTATGTTCCACAGCTTTTTCAATTCTCTCGCATGGTCCAGGTACTTATCCCTCTTTTCACATTCTTTTAATTTCACTCTGTGGTTCCCTAACCCTGTCCACCGGGAGAGCAAAGTCCACAATTCTGCAAGTTCTCTTTCTTTGTTGTTGATTATTATAAGATCTGGTCGTCTGGCAGAGATTTGGCGATTCGCTTATATCTTGAAATCCCAGAGGAATTTGTGTGTCTCATTCTTCAGGACAGATTCTGGGTTGTGCATATACCATTTTTTCGTATGGTCAAACTTCAACCTTTTGCACAGTTCCCAGTGGATCTCCTTGCCCACCCAGTTGTGCCTAGTTTTATATTCTTTCAGTGCTAATTTGTTGTATTTGCTTATTATGTGATTGATCGTTTTGTCTTTTTCACCACCAAACCTACATCCGCTGTTTTGTGGCATCTTATCTATTGTCGCTTTGATATAGTTAGTCCTTATGGCGTTGTTTTGTGCTGCTATTAGGAGAGATTCAGTTTCTCTCTTAAGGTTTCTTTTCTTATCCACGACCACGTCTTCTCGTGTGAGGTTTCGTTTGTTAGTAGTTTAAAACGTCAATAGAATTGTTTTTCTTCCTACTTTTGTTTTCTAGTAATTGTCGTTTCGTTGGTCCTCGTGTCGTTAGTATTGTTTCTGGTGGCTGTAATCAATCTTCTTCCACGCTTTTCTATGTTGTCTTAGAGTCGTTGTATCGCTGTATCCACGCCGTCTTCAATGCTGGCAAGTCCTCTTCCTCCCTCTCTTCTTGACACATATAGTCTGTCAAGGTTATCTCTTGGATGCAATGCTTTGTGCATGTTCATTGGTTTTCTTGTTCTCTGGCCTATTTGCTTAAGTTCTTCTCTGATCCACTTCAAGAATAGTCTCGAGTATCTTACGAGTGGGACAGGCAAGGTATTTACCCCTTTGACAAGGTTACTGTCCTTGAGAGTTTTTACATCAGTGATGGTTTTTCACTGGAGTTTGAGTGATAACAAGTCCCCTTAAGTCTCCTGGACTCTTCTCAGTATTCTGGCCGATCTCAACAACGCAGATGTTTTGATGGTCTCCACTCATCCTCTTCAAGTCTCCAGGATTCTTCTCAGTATTCTGGTAGATCTTAATAATGCTGTAGTTTGGATGATCTCCACGCGTGCTCTTATTTCCAATTCCTCCAGTACCTGTACCAATCCCTTAGTGACTGCACCGAGCCCACCGATTACAATTGGTATCACCGTCACTTTCATGTTCCATATTTTTTTCAGTTCCTTAGCAAGGTCCAAGCCGTTATCTCTCTTTTCGCTTTCTTTCAATTTTACTCTGTTGTCTGTCAGGACGGAAAAGTCCACTATTTGGCAGGTTCTCTTTTCTTTGTTAACTGTTTCTAGGTCTGGTCGTCTGGCCAAGATTAGGTTATCCGTTTGTATCTCAAAATGCTAGAGAACTTTGTGCGTCTCATTCTCCAAGACGGATTCCAGGTTGTGCATGTAGCACTTGTTCGTATGGTCAAATTTCATTTTTTTTGTACAATTCCCGGTAAATCACCTTCCCCACCCAATCATGTGTAGTCTTATACTCTTTTTCTGCCAATTTGCTTTATTCGTTTCTTATATGATTGGTCGTTTCGTCTCTATCATCATATAACCCACATGTACTATTTGGTTGCGTTTCATCAAGTTTTGCTTTATCATAGTTAATCCGTATGGTGTTGTTTTGTGTTGCTATTTGAAGAGATCCAGTTTCTCTCTTAAGGTTTCCTTTTCTTATCCATGTCCTAGTCTTCCCGTGAGAGATTTCGCTTGTTTGTCGGTTGAAATGTCCATACTGTTGTTTTTCTTCCCATTTTTATTTTCCAGTTATTTTTGTTCTGTTGATCCTCGTATTATCTGTATTGTCTGGTCGATGTAATCAGTCTTCCTCTGCGCTTTTTTAGGTTGTCTTCGAGTCGTTGTATCGATACATCAAAACTATCTTCACTGCTGATAAGTCCTCTTCCTTCTTCTTTTCTTGATGCATATAGTCTGTCAAAATCATCTCTGGGATGTAAGGCTTTATATATCGTCATTAGTTTTTTTGTTCTCTGGTCCATTTGTTGAAGTTATTCCTTCTACCACTTTAGGAAGGTCCCGAGCATCATACAAGGTAGACAGCCCTGGTGTTTATCTCGTTGATTAGATTTCTGCAATATAGTTTGGTTTCGAGTTATTATCTCGTTCTCATGAGGTATTCTTTTTCAATATTTTTTTTCATCTCTGCTGGTTTGATGGTGTCCGCTTTCAATATTCCCAAGTATTAGTAAGTTTTCTTTTCTCCATTCATTCTAATTTTGTCTTTATTTTTAGTTCTATTCCGTCCATCATTTGCCGTTTTCCAGTTTTCATTATAAGCATGACACATTTTTCTATCTCAAATTCCATCCCTATAATCACAGGGAATATTCTCACTGCCTGTATTAGGGTTTCCAATTCTTTTCATTTTTGGCAAACAGTTTGATGTCATCCATATAGATTAGGTGGTTGATTTTTTTCTCGCGGTTTTATTGTTATCTTTTTTACTCATTTGAGAGTTCTTCACACCAGCGTTAGCTGGATTCTGAGGGATTTAAAGTCCCATCAAGTATTATCATTATTATTATCATTATTATTATTCCTGGCGAGTTTTTCACATCAGTGTTAGTTGATGGTCTTTCACAGGTTTTCAAGTGACAGCAAGTTTTCCCAGGTTTCTGTTGTCCAGAGCGGGCGTAAAAGGCAATAGGAAACTGATTCTTGTATCAATCAAACAGAGACCACTATTGTTGGTTTCAGGGCGTATTGAGTTGAGCGCTCTCTCCCTCTCTCGGTAGCTGTTCCTTCTCTCTCGCTTTCTCCCTAGTTCTCCTTCGTTCGTTCGTTCGTTCGTTGAGTTGTAACGCGTTCGTCGGGCAACTGCACTCAGAATCGTTCGCCCTTTCAGCCGTTACCGGGCGTATTTGTATGTTCGTAAGCTCTCGCACTAATTTGCATACGTGTACATTACCTCTCGCTGGTTCGAGATCTCCCCTCGTCAAATATGCTCGCGGCAGCCATATCGGTTTCTCTTCGACAAGCCAGACACGTTCGTGCGCGCTTCGAATGCCCAGGTACGTTACCTTTACACTCCTCCCTGATTTGGGAATCACACAACGTACAGCGTGGAGCAGGTCTTTTGCGTCCGCTGCTTCGTCTGAGCGGAACGCTCTCGACTACGTCGTCGTCCTCGGACGTGTCTCCGGGCCCATGTTGACCACGGTCGCTGTGGTCGCTTTCAGATGCTGCGGGATCCTCCCGCGGTAAATACAGCATCGGCGCTTCGTCTTCAGAGGAAGCGCTGCTGCAATAAGTGGCGTCTGCTCCTCGCACTAGACGAACATCCTTTATGTGGCGAGGTGTCCCGTCAACAAGGACCGAATGAGGGCTGTACACACCCGTAATTGTTCCCTTTCCGAACTGGGTTGTACATCGTCCATGAGGGAGTTTCACCCAAACATTATCCCCTACCTTGTACCTGCTGGGTCCGGCATCCTCCGGTGGTAACGTGACATCAACACCTCTTATACGGGCTGTATATGAGTATATTAGGTTTGCTGGTGCAGTTGACGCCGATGCATCATCTTTGGGAGTCACATTGTACCAGTATACAGCCTCCATCACTGAGCACCGTGTTCTTGCGGCAATGCGCTTTATTGTGCGGTGAGATCTCTCCACAATCCCGTTGCCAGCCAGTACGTATGCGCATCGGAATCTCATTCGAACGCCCCAGCGCTCGGCGAATCTAGAGAACGCCTCTCCGCTAAAGGTCGTGGCGTTATCTGTGAGAAGCTCAACAGGTGCCCCCCTCTCGCAAAACACGGTCTCCAACTGCCGAACAATGCTGGCAGCATCTTGGCATGATAACGGCCTCCAAATAGCAAACCGACTGGGTCCGCAGTCGATTAAGGTTAGGTAATGACGACCTCCAAGGTGAGTCACGTCCATTGCAACCCTCCTCCAGTTCTCGCATACGTCCAGTCTGCCTGCTTTCCAACTCACCGGGGCTGGATCTATAGACTGACACTCTTCGCATTCTCTAACTACCTCCCGAACAGCTGCCTTAGAGACCTCAGGACTCGCCAGTTTCACGAAGTAGAGTGTGCGCTTTACGCCAGGGTGCCCACAAGATCGGTGAATGGTCCGAATTCGAGCGAGATCCAGCTCACCCATAGATGCGGCGCATATTGGCTCGATGGGTTCCGCTTCTTTCCGAAGTGCATCCAGCCACCGTTGGGGCACTCTAGTGAGTGGATCGGCTCGGTTCGCCTGGGATTTGACGAGTGCCACGTCAATTGTCAGTCTATACTCTGCCGCTAATTCTTGGAGCGTACTCAGTCGCCGTCTTATTAACATCTCCGACGCCGCCTTAGTCCGCACCCTTGCTTTCCCGGACAGGGTGTCAGAAATCCACCGGTGCACGCAGGCCGAGTCTGTCCGCAGGTGAATCACACTCGCCTTCCAGTGCAGCGCCAGAGTAATGCCCTTCATCACTGCGTCAAGCTCCGCCAGGTTGATGTGCTTATCTGCGTGCACCGGTCGTAGCCAACTTGCGTCTTCAATGATGGCTCCGTCATATTCAATAGCCACCCCGGTGGCCAGGGAGCTGGCATCCACCCACACAGTGACTTCCTGACCATCCGCGCACCAGTTACCGTGTGCTGGATCAGTTTGTGACAATCTCATCATAATTTCGTCAAGCATCCGACGCAACATGGGGTCTCGTGTTTCGTCGTCCCATCCGGTTGTCACAGCGTTAGCTCTCCGTTTCACAAACGCAGCTGCAACATGGAGCCAGCCGCACACTGGAAAATGCCCGGTCAGCCGCCCACACACAGAAAAGACGGCACGACGCGTGAGTACATTGGGGACCTTCGGACACTCGCCGTCGCGTCGCCATCTAAGCTTGCCGCGCTCCTCCCAGACGTATACGCCCAACACTCGAGCGCCACTACTTAGTTGTTCCGGACTCTTACAAGTCAGCCCAAATCGTTCCGGACTCTTACAAGTCAGCCCAAATCGTTCAGCACTCTTCTCAGTATTCTGTCTGATCTTAAAAATACTGTAGTTTAGATGGTCTCAATTCATCCTCCGATTCCTTATTATTCAAGGCACCTTTCCAAGCCTTTGGGGACAATTCCAAGCGCGCCTATCACAATTTATATCACTTTTACTCTCATGTTCCACTGAATTTTTTAGTACTATGGTGAAGTCCAAGTACTTGTCTCTCTTTTCATTTTCTTTGATTTTTATTCTGTGGTCTGCTAAGACAGCAAAATCCACAAGACAGGTTTTGTTTTTTTGTTATTCATCATTAAGTCTAGTCTCCTGACCGTATCAGGGGATTCGCTTGTAACTCAAAATCACAGAGAATTTTATGTCTCATTCGCTAGGACGGATTCCGGTTTGTGAATACACCATTTGGCAGTATAGTCAAATAGCGATTTTCTGCACAATTCCTATGAGATTACTTTCCCCGCTCAGTCGTGTCTCGTCTTATACTCTTTTTGCGATAGTTTGCTACATTCACTTAATATGCGATTCATCGTTTAGTCTTTGTCAACACATAATCTACACTTGCTATTCTGTTGCTCATTTTCGATTTTGGTCTCAATAGAAATGGATCTTATGGCATTGTTTTGAGCTGCTATCATAAGGTTTCGCTTTCGTAGCCATGTGGATAAGGCTAGAATATAAATAATGGTTGTTAGTGGAAACTCGACAGATACCAAGATAGCGCAAAGTTTAATGCATAAAAAGTCGACGATCGTCGTGGGAAATTGATTTTCAGGTGACAGTGAATACCAATTTGCGGCTAAAAATCACGTAAATCAAAATCTCAAAGTTCTCAAAAGAATACAAAATGGGTTTGAATAATTTTGGTGTTTTTTTTAAAAATGTTATCAACCTAATGCTGAAACTGAACTGATATTTTGTGAGAGAATCAACCATGACATTATTTTTTTTAACTTTCTGTGAATTAGTTGTTAACAAGTTTTGTAACCTATCATTACTATAAAGTATTCGATCTTTACTAGGTACCCGAAATTTGTTCCAGACTAATCTGAGCTTTGTGGAGGCATCAGAATGTTGCAGGAAATAGACTTGTTAACCAGAGTTCAAATCCCGGACAAGGCTATTTGCATTTCTCTTCCCACTAATACACTTGGCAAAGGTATGACTCAAACAATTCTGTCTCCAGTAATGGGTGAATAGTAGAATAGAAAGGGCTTGGTAACCAGTCTAGCAGAAGGAAAACAATATAAACCAGACATAGAGAGGGATGGGCACCTGCTCGTGACACGCAAAATGTTTAGTTCTCCATGACCAAAACAAGTCATGGGATAAGTCTGAATCTAATCTGAGCTTATATATGCTGATTCTTGTTGACTCCATTTTGTGTTTCTGGGATTTCGAATTACGTTAGAGTAAAATACATAGTCTTTCAGATTATACGAATAGATTTTTTAAAATTTCACACCAAGTTCTAGGTATCTTTAAACGATGTGGTATGAAGGATTCCACAAACAAATATCCAAGTTTTAACTGAAGAAAAAATGCCAGTTTGTTGGAGTATGTGCTGAAGTCAGCCATAGTTGTCTTTCCCTGGATCAGCCATCTGTACATTAAAAAAAACTCCATCTTAACTGACCACAGTTGTGCTATATTTCAGTAAAACTTCAAATCAATCTATTGCCTCGTTCACTTTTTATTATAGAGTGCTTGATAGAACGCGATTGCCGTGATTAATCCAATACCTACCGGATTTATTGAAGAGGAAAATTCTTAATTAAAAAAATTAGCATGGGAGCTTTCAAAAAAGAAGACATACAAAATGTAAAATTGTTAGGAATATTTCGGGTCTATAAAAAGTTACATGTATTTTATGGGACATTGGGAGGGAGTATAAATATGGTAATTTGTATCAACGTTCCATAAAAAGCAAGATGGTACTTACTGGGTTAATAATAAGTGACAGAAGTTTTAAAACATTGCAGAAACTTGGAATGAGAAGAAATAAAAAAGAATATGGGTCGGAATGAATAAAAGTAAAAGAAAATAAATATGACAGCAGAAAAAAGTGAGAGAGTGTGTGTGTATTGAAAGAAAGAAAGAGAGAGAGAGAAAGAGAGAGAGAGAGAGAGGGAGAGAGATCAAAGTGAAGCGAATAGAAAAAAAGAAACAAAAATAAAAAAGAAAGGCGAGTAATATATATATATATATATATGTGTGTGTGTGTGTGTGTGTGTGTGGTGTGTGATGAACTCTCCTATCCATTTCAATGTACGAGGGCCCACTAGTTTAATTAAAGATACGAACTATTAGACAACGCACACAAGTAATTTGTTTATAGCAGTGAAGGTTTGTACAGAAACAGTAGCACTACTTGGATAGGTTGATAGCAGAAGAATAGGAAACCAACGTACCACAGATTCTACTGAACCAACATTCCTCAGATTTCGAATACAGAGATTTTCCTTCTCCTAGGCTGGTCGGCCTATCAAAACTAGGGAACACAATCTACCATACCATTTTACTCGTAACTGGGATATATATATATATATATATATATATATATATATATATAAGTGAGACGCAAAAAAAATAGGAAATATACTAACGATTAAAAAGTAAACGGGAAAACAAAGCCGGATGAGCGAAAAAGACCGAAACGATAGTTGAGGCAGAAAAGACATGAGAGAGAGAGAGAGAGAGAGAGAGAGAGAGAGAGAGAGAGAGAGAGAGAGATAACGCGAGTGATAGGCGTAAATATAACGAAAGTTTGGGAAAAAATGTGAAATATAAATTGTATTTAAAAAATGGCGTAGATTTGTGTTACAAAGCAAAAACATTTTTTTCATGAATGTGTAAGTTCCATGTATATGCGTTGTTTTCAATACAAATGCATAATACTGTCTAAAAATTTACGTATACTTATATAGTTATTCCTTACTTTCTCTTCCTATGCATAGAGGTACACGCACACAGGAAAACACAAGCACACATAAGCACTGATACAAACACACAAAAATACAATCACTTAAACATATACAAACATACACTCAAACACACACGCACAAAAATACACACACAAACACATATATATTCTCTGTATATGCTTATAGTTCTTAAAGTATGCTATATGTGTTTTTTTTTAGTTACTTACCATTAACAATCAAAAGTATACAATATTTCTGTATGTATAGGCACATAAGCCAGTATCTATCTATCTATCTATCTATCTATCTAAGTGTGTAAGTATGCATAATTGCAACCCAGTTTAAACTAAATTGATTTTTTAGATTTTCTTTCCATCGTGCATGCATTGAAGTAATTGTGTTTATGTACAATGTTGCGTGTCCAAGCATTCATTGATTTCAACTCAACAAGGGAGACAATTGTTTCTTTTCCTCTTTTTATTTTATTTTAATGAGTCAAGTGCGTGTGTCGAAAGGGGAAGGAGGATATTATTGAATGCCTGACGAGGAGTTTTAGGGGGAGGTAGAGGTGTATCAGTGAATGTAGGTGGTAGAATAGTGGGTAGAGGGATTAAACAAGAAATAATTAAATTGTTAACAGGCAGACAAAAGAAGTTTTTAAAAATCCGCTCAGAATAAGAGGGTCAACGAGGTAAGGACGGACGAAAAAGACGGACGTATTGCACGCACAAGAGAATGTTACTAATGACCAAGATAGGAATGATGATGATGATGATGATGATGAAAACGACGATTATTGTAATGATGAAGTTTTTTTAAGAGCAGTAAAATCAATGGGAAGAAAATCAATAAAATCAATCATAGAAAACGATTTCTTGAAGAACATTTATGGAAGGACTAAAAGGTAAAAATGAAAGTGATGAATTGTTAAAGTATTAAAGGATAAAGGATGAAATATGATGCTCAAAAGCCCTCAATAACCTCCTTGGTGCCCGAGATAGTTGTGTATCTGCCACTGGTGTTAGGTGCGTGTGTAGGCGCATGTACGCGTGCAGGTGTCTATGGGGGGGGGGCAGTGTTCAAACCCAGGTAAAAGCCAGGATTTTCAATGCTAATTTTCAATTCAGTATGGAAGTCCTATTTGATAGACTTGTGCAAAGTAATTTTTCTTTTACTCATGTTGCCCTCGGTAAATATAGATACGATTCTCACACGTAAATTTATCCACACAGTTGGATCGTGACTAGAATAGGTTTTGGCAAGAATTAATCGAGCGAGAATGGATTGTGGCTAAAATGGATTGTGGCTCGAATGGATCGTAGCTGGAATGGATTGTGGCTAGAATAGATTGGAGCTTGAATAAAAAACATGCACAAATTTTTATATTGCGACAACAGTTGAATAGTAGTATACAGACTGATAAATATAAAAAAATGAAGAAATGAAGGTCTGTTTGATATTTATACTACATAGTTATAACATATTCTGCAAGTAGATAAAAGTACTGATCAGTAAGATGGTTTTGTATCTCGATGATTTTAGACGAAAATAGCTCTACCCTAGAAATCACGATTCGAAAAGCGATAACCAGCACTGAAAGAAGACACCAAACCGTTTTGACTCATACGGGGAATTAAGAGTCTTATAATAACAAGAGGTACAACTTGTGTATAGAATCAAAGCCCGGATAATCAAAAAATGTCCAAGAGTTTTATGAGCAGAATATAACCTAACAGTTGATTCAATTTTCGTAAAACTTATGACATTAAAATAGGAATTGGGGAAAGATCTTAAATAAACACGATTTTCTTCTGTTATATAGAAACGGCGTCATCTGTTGTCTTTTTAAAAAAAAGTATTTTTGTTTATATTCATACAAAAATACGTAGAAAATCAATTGGAAATTCGACTAATTAAAGAAATTTGATAAAATTGTTGGTATTTATTGATTGATTACTAAAATGGAATAAAACCATAAAATTCTTTA
Organism: Sepioteuthis lessoniana; assembly: GCA_963585895.1. Classification (NCBI taxonomy): domain Eukaryota; kingdom Metazoa; phylum Mollusca; class Cephalopoda; order Myopsida; family Loliginidae; genus Sepioteuthis; species Sepioteuthis lessoniana. The sequence continues at coordinate 24,164,790 of OY757940.1, forward strand.
TTGTGCACCCTTTGCGTATTCATTACCGTACCAAATAGAAGTTGGATGACTAAAGAATGAGAATGTTTGTGCAGTGTGTGTGGGGGGTTAGGGAGCAGATAGTTTTGTACCGACGTTTAAAAAACTTCTCTAAACCCCCAAGAACAATAGAACAGCCAAGAGATTATCCAGAATGAAAAACGCCGCCATCTTTGTAAATTGCAACTGATATGCGTACGTATATGTCTTGTATGTGAAGGTGGGTTGATCTTATGGAATCTGAAATTCTGAAGAGAATCTTAAATGTGTCCATTAAAAGACAGTCACAATAGAGGGAAACTGGATTCTGATTCTTTTTCCGTATCCCTTTGCTTATAGTTGAATGGAAAAAACACTAAAACAATTCAATGATTGTTTTTAACGGCATATCATCATACCCATTTAGGGTTTTTTTTTATGCCTAGAGGTCGTGGTATAGCGTTTATTGTATATTCATATTTACATTTTTTGTGTTGTAGTTTCTTACGTTTTTTCTCTCGGTCCTATAGAATAGGAATTATTCTTAAACAGATCAATTTGACCCATAAATGAGACCGTGATAGGTACTACCGCTCCAGGACAAAGTAGACTTGGGAGTCATGTCAATGAAGAAGTACTTCACTCTTCTCCAGAATAGGAACCCCACCATTCAGTTTAGTGACATATCCAGGACTCGAGATAATTTTGACAGCAATTAAAATAGACTGAGCATCACTATATTGACTGAACAAACTGGATGTCAATATTGACACAAGACCCATGTAACTGTATACAAATTCATGGACACATCATTTTTTTCAGAACACTGAGCAGTCGACAAATTCCCTGTAATAAAAGTTGAACAAAGTAATTGCTTGATTTGAAGCTTTATTCAAACTGTGTTTCAGTTAATGTGATTCTCTGCAGAGATTCGAAGCATTTTTGAAATGATTTTATCAAATCTAAGAAGTGACAGAAACATTCTTTTTTGTGGATTCCTTATTTCAATTCAGCTAGAAATAACCAAAGAAACTGACCAAGTTAAAGCTCTTAATCTCAGGAAAACAACACATAATTTCTTAGCTCAGTCGGCTGGAGGTGTGTTGAATACGCCGACTGCATTTCTGCAGAGGGTTAAGACCCTTCGCAACAAGTGTTCTGAATATGTCATCAAACTGCATCTGATATTGAGGTTCCAGGCTTGGAGCTTTGAGGAGGGTAGAGTACTCCTTCAATAACATTACTCCAAAGTCCACTCTAACCTGGAGTGGTAGAACCAGTTAAGGTCTTATCATGAGTTGAATAGAACTACTTAATCATTTACTATGTTTAAAATCATTTAACTGCGTGCAAATAGAACTATTAGAGTTAGATAGCAATATTGGAAATCACTTAACTGTGTGCAAATAAATGAGCTCTGGCTCCTTTAAAAATAATGTTACCAACAAACTACTCGCATACAAATCGTATATCATCATCATCATCATCATCATCATCATCATCATCATCATCATGTCACGCTGCTGGCACGGATTTCCCTGACTCTCTCCCGCCATTCGTCACTATCATTCATCGCTTCTGGCAGGTCTTTTAGACTACATTTTGTGTCTCTACAGAGCTGTAGTTAATAAGTTCTTGTTAGTCAGCCAACACTTGTACATCCGTGAGAAGGAGTCCGTAGGAGAACGTTGCTTTTGAGTTTGTCCTTACTTCTACCTTGTTCGTCTTATTTGGATGGTTTTAGAGACGGAAGGTTGGTGGCCGTACAACTGCTGTTTTGTGAGATGTTGCTTCCTGGATTTGTTAAATTCAGCTCGTAGCATTCTTGTGCAGTTCTCGTCTAGTTTTTTTCTCTATACGCTTCGTCAACGTCTAAGTAATGCATACATATAACAGAATTGACATAACCGCTGCTTAGAAAAATTGCGTTTTATTTGATCGGATAAGAGTGACTTCCATATTATCGATAATCAATCGATAGCAGTCCATGCGTTCGCTAGTCACATATTGATGTCATTTTCAGTAGATGAGACGCTGTTTCTGAGGTACGTGAACTTGTCCACTAGTTCAGTTTCAGAAAACCAACATTTAGAGTAGAGATGTCTCCTTTTGGATTAAAACACATGTATCCTGTCAGCAATGACATGGAAGCGAATGCCATCTGCTGCAAACTCTGTTGCAGGGATTCGCCTTGGTTTGGTGCATTTGGCAGAAGCATTATGTCATCTGCGTAGTCTGCGTCGGTAGTAGTTTCTGCGAGGTATCGTCTGTTTCTTGCCTTTTTTTTTAGTGTAAAGCCATTTTCTTTCATTAGATCTAAGTTCGAAGTACGTAGTCTAGGCAGATTATGGACAGATATGGGGCTAATGTATCCCCTCGTAGAACACCAGTAACAATGTCAAAGAGTCTGTGTCTCCACTTGGTGAGCAAACGTTTACTTTCGTGTTTTTAAAGAGCATCATTATGGGTGTCAGTTTCTTCGGGGAGACCAAACGCTAGAAGTATTTGCTCCATTTCCTCTCTGTGTATGGCGTAATATATATGTATAAACAGTATTTAGTATTAAATAACTCACAAGGGTTGAGATCCCATAAAACACAATCAACCAACCAACCAACCAACTAAATTTATTTTTAGGTGAGAAATATTGAAAGCGAAAACCAAACAGAAACTGTCGAAATATTCTGAGTCATTTCTAAAAGTTAATTTTTATGTATTTTTTCTCCATTTATTTCTGTTGCTTTGTGTTGAATCGCGGCGATCGTTGAAGAAGCAATATGAGTCGACCCCCCCCCAAAAAAAACAAGACCAAAAACATCTTCTGACGAGATTTGCACTTGTAGATTTGGGAGTACACCGGATACAGATGGTATCATACCGATGGGGTTAAAGATTCCTGAGTTTATAAAGACAACTCAAGCCAGTTCAGCATCAAATCCAGAAAGATATTTCTTCATTGCGGGAAATATCAAATAAAATGTATCACACGAGTTAGGTTTTTTAAATAGTAATTAGAAGATTAGTTTAATCCAGAATGCACCGTCGATGGCTATTTATAGTCTATAAATGATATCCAAGAATTAACGAACAAAGTCAAAAGTTAATAAGAAAAATATTGTTCAAGAAAATGATCACAATTTCAATGTCAATTGTAAATTTGTTTTATTTAAAAAAAATTGATCCCTTCGGAGAATCAGGTAGAAGCAAAATTGCGACATAACTATGGAACAAGAGTTTGCAAGCTACCCTCTTAGACTATTACTACAAGAATAAATATGATTGTCATTGGATCTTCCGTATTCGTGGCTTTGAGCCAGAATAGCTAAGCTAATACTTACAGTATCGGTCATAAATAAGTACATCCTAACATCTTTTTAAAATAAGAAGTTAATTTTCTTCTAAACCAATGATAACAGGATTTTTATTATTTCTAGAACATTATGCTTTCAAAACGGGTATTATCAGATATTATTCATTGCTAAACCCTACAACATTGAAACTGTAATAAAAATAAAATTGCATGCATATATTTGAGCAGTCTACTTATTAAAAATTGTTATTTATGGGCGATACTTTATAACCAAGGTTACTTTCTTTTAGACAGAATTCTTTCGAATTTCGCGCTCAATTGAAGGAAATGCATGATTCAAAGAACTCACTCATTATTGTGATATTTAGTGACATTTTGATTGGTAAATATCCGGTCTTAATCGAACGCGCTTGGATGATCGATTTTTATTTTCTGAGGAAAACAAATTTGATTAACAAGCGTGATTAACTGTTTTCCAAAATTTTATTGTTTATCTTGTTGACGGATCATATGATCTACAATAAAAAAGATCATTAAATATTTATATGAAAGTAAACTTTTTTGACTGCTACGATGCCACAGTTAATTACTATTGTTTATTAATCTAATTATTAGGAACACCTACGTCCGTGTTTTAAGATGGGACGACATGAAAACACACTATTTCACTCAATGAACACTCACATGCTTAATTGTTCCTTCTTCATTAATATCATTTCTTATGGCTGATTCCATTTGGCAAGGATTTAAAAATAATTTTGACTTGTTTGAGTTTCCCTTCGGTTACAGACATGTTCAGATTTCCTAATGACGCTGTGTTTACGTGGAGGTACGTTCTGTTTAGTGATTTCCGTAAGTAGCTGATAGTACAGTTGTTGTATAGTCATATGCATACTCATCTATACATATACACATATATATGTTGAATACATACTGACGCAATAATAACAGACGAGCGAAGACTTCTTTAAAAAAATATACCTCTCACTTTATTGCAAGGTTTGCGTGCGAGAGGGAGTTGGAGACCGAACAAAGACTGCAACATATTGACCCCCACTCTTATGGCCATCAACGTTGTGTCTTTCTCGTTCTCCTGATGCTCAACCGGAGGCCCGGGGGCTCAGCTTTCTGCTGAGTGCTGTCTTTCTCTACCACATCTTGTCACCAACGGGTCTCCAAAACTACTGGGGGCCCCGAGGGCCTCTTCTACTGGGTGGTGGCTTTCTCTACCACATATTGTCTCTAACTCGTCTGACTCCAACTCACTGACTTCCTGTCCTCACCGAGTTATATAATAGTTCAATCGCCCACTCAATCTTTGGAATGGCATGTTTGATCGTCATCAAGCGGAAATAACTGTCATGCAGTTCAGAGGTCACTCTCTTCCGGTGCATCAGTCTGTGAGTGGATCATGGGCTTTTACCTTGTCCCATTTCGTCAGCCAAATCCGCCAACGCGATTTCTTTCGATTACTGGCCATTGGAATGTGTCACTTCCTTCCGGTGCATCTCTTTGGAATGGCATGTTTGGCCGGGTCGAAGGTCAATATACAACACACTCTCCCATAGTCTCAGGAAGTAGTTGTAGAAGAAACATAATGGTTTCAAATGAGACACATCACAGTTTTGTTGTTACCGTATATAGTCAAGTAATAAACGTATTCGTGTAATTAACGACCCCTAATTCTTTGCCACGAAAATGTGTTTTTATCATGTATTGCGTGTGATAAACGAGAGTAATCTTTGAAGTGTTTTAAAACATATCTAGTGTAATGAACGACCCCTTGTTTTTGAGGTAAGAAATTGTTATTGAAAAGTCCTTCATTACACGACTATATGTGTTACTTAGAAATTTTGTCAAGGCATTTCTTTGAATTGTACGAGTCTTCATCGTTCTGACAGAATCGTTTATGTAAAAGAAAAATAAACGAATGAATTATACAAGTGGAGAAAGACCGAAGACTGTAACGACTTAAATGTAATGTAATAGAAAGAATGAAGATTCTTGCTTTGTTAAATTAAGTCAGAGGTACATTGGGAATTATCACTCGATGAAAAGACATTAGCAACCAAATTAAACTTCCTTTACGATATGCTCACAAGGAAAATGAATAAAACAAAACAATATTTTCATCTTATTCCAATGAAGAAGTTTAGTTTAAAATGTATTTACCCAGCCCCTCCACCATGTTCATGATGTGACACAAGGTAAATTTTTAAGCAGAGTACAACTGGCTTAAATTTTGTATTTTCCTATAAGATAGGTTGGAATATCAAGTTTAAAGACCCTTGTCTACCTTACTAGTTTCTCGCAGCAGGAAGAAGATAAGTTAGATTCATACCTTTCCTAAGAAATGTAAACAGCCTCGTCTAGGATTTGAACTCGGGTTGCTGATTCCATTTCCTACAACGATAACCATGACACTACGAGAGCCTCATAAGTTCGTTGAGAAAGTCACCTAGACTTTCTGTTTGTGGCACCATAGTCAACTCTTTGATGACCCCAATTTATCCGTGTATTTATTGATACGAATTTTGATGTCGAATTGATCTCTTAACAGGATTTCTGTCTGATTTGAATATTCAGAAATAAAACAGGTAAAAATTACTTTGGGGGCCATTTAATTTGAGAACAGAATCAAAAACATCCCATTGAGTGTAGTCAGCACAAGCATACATACTAAATTACAATGTATATGAAAAAGAGAATAACAAATTCATTTAAAAATGAAATCATTTTTGATTTTATATACATCATTGGTACCATAAAGTAAAACTGTTATTGATGAATCCAATATGGCAGATCCTCATGTTTTTATCATTTGCTTAGTTTGACCCAGGTTGTTCGCAGTACCTGCTTTTACTAAGTGGTCATTTACTAAGAAGGCTCGTCGGTGCTTTACTTCGGAGATCCGGCGAGAACTTGAACTTTCAGTGTGACTTGATCGTAGGATTTTCATGTTTGTATACAGAAAGGAGGCAAAATTGAGAATTTGTATTGGACAGGAACATAAAAAGTGATGAATGTATGTATGTAATGTCATTAGAATAGTGTTACTTGTGCCCTGTAACTTCGTACTCCCTGTCGCTATGTCAGGTGATCGGCAATTAACCGAGTTCTGCCAGGCAGAAGTTGGCCAGACATCCAGAAAGACGAAAAATAAAACATGTTAAAAGGCTGATGAACCCTTTCATAGGGACAACAGCCATTTAGCAAATTCATGCTGTGAAGTGTAAGAAATTTATCTCTATTGGTGAAACTTAGTATAGCAATTCGACCACTGGAAATAATGGGCCCAAAGATTCTGAAAAATCATCAACCGAGGAGAAGGACTCTTATAAAACTGAGTTATGGACCACTAGCTTTTCTTAAAGTATCCGTTTAGGAGAATGACACTGATATAAAACTTGCAGCGGTAAAAACATCCTATTATGTTGTCTTGCTCTTCTTTTTGGATTCATGTTGAAGCTTAGTGAATGAAATTGAATTAGTGCATCGACTTTTCTCATTGTAAAAAGCTTTTGGGAGAAGTATTGCTTGATATTGTGAAAAATAATATTATGCGATGGCCATACTCGAATTCGAGGTTGTAGCCATTATGTGTGATGGAAGCACGGATGACGTAAGAAAATGGATTTGGTGAGTCAAGTTCACATAAGGAACGAGACTGCATTTCATTTTAAGCTTGTGCCCTTGGAAAAGAAATGTATCTAATTTTTCTCCCTTCTGCTATGGACAAGATTGTTTGTGTGAGTACGTATGTAGAGAAAGAAAGAAAGAAAGAGAGAGAGAGAGAGAGAGAGAGAGAGAGAGAGAGAGAGAGAGAGAGTGGGTTTGCGAGAAAAAGTACACATAACTTCATAAATATACATCCAAGATAAATCTGATGATTTTGCTAGTTAACATGGGTTACTAGGTGCCAAAATTATATATATATATATATATATATATATATATATATATATATATATATATATATAGTAACCACTACCCCCGTATGGTTGAGTTCTCTGGCGAAGAAGTAATCGTGTTGCCATTAGCGTATATTGCAAGCCTCTTCAAAAATGAATTGAGGTCTCGGTAGCCATTGAACGGATGTATGTAAACAATTGTAATTGTAATTCATAACTGTTTAGAATTTACTTCGCAGCTAATCGCTCCTCGTGGCTGAATGGTTAGAAGCTTGGCTTGGCGTTTGAGTCAACCGGGTTTCGATCCCAGCTACGGGAAGCTACTGTCTAGCCACACTGATGAGTTCTGATAGAACGAAACAGATCTGTCTGTGGATGACTATATATATATATATATATATATATATATATATATATATATTACCCGGGAGAGTCCCCGTGGCGTAATTGCTAAAGAGCTGGATTGCGACATCATGAAAAGCTAGCTCGAGCTCCAGTTGCTCTATTACGTTCACTTTCGGACAAATACCTTTCGAAAAGGCATGACCTCTCTTATCCCTTCAGCTATAGGTTGAATAGCTCCACAACTGTCCTTAAACAAGGATGTCTCTGACATTAAATATCCCACGAAGGTTGATATGCTATTTAAAACAAAGAAACCACTAAATCGTAACTACCTCGTCCTAATCGTAGAAGATGAATTGTTTGTGGTAAAGTGTGCAAATCAAAAGTCCTGGATTAAAAAGACATATGATTCATAAAAAAGATATTTCGCAGGTGGGTTTCATTAACTCTAAACAGAGTTCTAGCCAAATTTATCATATTTGCATTACGTCTTTTTAATCGGCAGCTGAGCTTGTGACTCAGTTATTATTTAGGATGTTTTAATTGTAATTTTGGTTGTAAAGATGGCTACCTTTTGTCAAGATGTGGTTGTTATTATATATATATATATATATATATATATATATATGTATGTATGTGTGTGTGTGTGTGTGTTTGTGTGTGTGCAAATATGTCTTATTGAATGTGGCAGAAAAGGAGCATTTTAGAATTTTTTAATTGAATTTTTTTCTTTTCTTACAAGGAAACGTACATAAGGATTAAGCGAGTTTTAAGAACTCACTATAATTTTTTTATCTGGGCCGACAATTCTCTGTCTATTGTCATGAATAAGAATCAGACACAGATGCTGTCATCTGACAAAATGAGACCTTGGACTGTCTTCAGTGCCTCCACTTTCGGATTTTAAGATTTGAACCATATAATTGAATTAAGGAAATCTATTAGCAAAATACGGCTAGTTTGAATGGTTCGTCTATGATTTCATTTTTTTATAGAAAAGATTTTTTTATTGAAGAGGTAAAAATTATCTCTCCCCTATTTCTAAGGCAGATGTTGACACATCTTCAGTAGGTTTGGTTGGTTAGTTTCTTTGTTTAATGGCATATCAAACTCCATAGACGCCAAAGTCATCCTTGTAGTTGAGTCTGGGGATAAGAGTGTTCATACCTTTCCCAATAGTATTAATCCGAAAGTGAAAGTAATAGTGCGACTGGAGTTCGAACTCGCTTATTTCGAAGTCGCAGTTCTGCAATTTGGCCATTACGCTGCGGGGACTTTTCCCGGTTATTTGTAGTAAAAATCATTAAAATACCTTTAACGTAAAATTACCTTGAATGTTTTAGTAATGCGGCCTATCTCATGAGGAGTCATGTCTCATACAGCCCGCTTCTCGAAAAAGGTTGACAACCTAGGTATTGTAATTTGTAATTTGAATTGTTTTTGAAAGATATGATCTTAGGTTCGGTGTATTCCTATTTATTGAATTATCTAAACTTCCATTTCCCAAGATAAAGTAAAAGATGTAATTTATTTTTGATTTTCTAATTTTTATGATTAAGGCCTCAATTATTATTATTTGCTGTTAATGTTGTATAATATACGGGAGCCATTTTCTATTTGCAACACTGGTAGGAACACTTAGATTTCTCTGGATGTGCTGATATAATTCTAACCAAGTTGTAGCTGTATTAGTACTATTATATGATGGCACAACTAAGAATCTAAGAATCTAATGAAACGCCTGAAGAAAAAGTTAGATGGGAACTACATAAGGAGGCTGCGTCGTATTTTGAACAAATTCTGGAAGCAGCATCACACAAAACAGCAGCTCTACGGCACTTTATTTCCCATCCCTCAAACCATGCATGTAAGACATGCTAAACACTGCTGGTGAAGTAAGAACGAACTCTTAAGTAACATTCGTTTATCTACTCCTACACATGGACACATCAATGTTGATCAACTAACAAAAACTTTCATTCATTCATCAATTTTAAAATGACACCGGATAGCATCTAGAAAATTTTCTGAGACCGATTGCCAATAGAAACGGATGGCGAGAGAATCAAGGAAATCCGTGCTCTTTGCACGCCTTGATGATATATATATATATATATATATATATATATATATATATATATATAAAGAAAAAGAAGCCTGCTATGTATTGAGAGATTTGAGTTCTCTGACAAACTAGTCACAGACATTGAAGTGTATACCTATCTTGATTGAATGGAACATATCAATGTAAACAACGTCTCGTGTGTGGGGTGCTGATGGCTTCAGAGAAAGACATTTGGTGATTTCAGATTTATAGCATCGATTAAACCTCCTTCAGGTGGACGGTTATGAAGAGAAAAAAGAGACGCTTTTTTGTGAGGTGGGTGGAGGAAGAAGAAAAACATCTAATATCTATCAATAAAACGCAACTACAAGTAGAAATGAAGGCAGAGAGAAAATGAAAGAAAGCGAAAGGAAACTAGAAAGAGAAGAGGATAGAGATACACAGAGAAAAAGAGAAGATTTAGCGCGTGAAATTAATTTGAATTGGACGAGTTATTATTGATAGAAATAGAAAAAAGGTTCAATATCGCATTTTTAGTCAGAACAATACACATAGATTTTAGACTTACGAAAAATTATATATAAAAAACCCAAAGCACTCCCTAAACAAAAGCCCCCACCCCCCCAAAAAAAAAGAAAAAAAAAAGAAAAGCAATCATGGACAAATTACATACGCCGCATTTCTAAACAAAGAAACAAAATTGCAAAATTTCTCATGTAATATAACAATCAATTTCTTACGTTTCCCATTATCTATAGTCATTTTTTAAAAAAAGGATTTTTACTATATCATCAAAAAACCCTAATTCAAACACTAATAAAATAAAAAAAAGTACACATATGATCCCGTCAGTAAATATCAAATGTCAATACGTAATATTTTGCTGCCAGA
>OY757940.1:24175508-24193008 GCA_963585895.1 Sepioteuthis lessoniana
AGGTAATCAGATCCATTTTCTTCGACGATAACCGTTACACCAACACATCTTCCAAAGGACACAATTATTGGGGCATGGGTACAAGCAGTTCTTACTCTTCTGAGCAACACAATCATTCTTCTACATTTAGTTCTGTATAAGACTAAACAATTATTCGAAATTATTCGTAGGCTATCACAAAATATCTGATTTTATAGGTTTTTACTTTGATTCATATACCACAACTTGATTGTGGATTTTAAATGTATCAGCCGAAAGCATTGTTTTGGTTTAATGAAGATGAAATATTGCTTTTTTTCGTATTCTAGTTTAGCGTTCAAATATCGGCCTTTGACGTTGAATATGTTATCTTCCTCAGTGATTTGTTCGACTTAAAATGCTTTTATTTTTATGGGTTTTTATTGGTTTGACATTTTGGCTCCTTTAGAGGATTATCGGCAAGACAAACGAACAACAAATCTCAAGAACAATATGCCAGATTTAAAGCAGACCTTTCTTTAATATCTTTTAGACAGCTTCCATATCCATCCATCCATCCGTCCGTCCGTCCATACACACATATTCTGCATTGTATATACCCCTACGATCCCCCCAACCCAAAGACTCAGACATACCGCAAGCAAAGACTTAGTCAGTATATGTCTATGTATATACATCACACACACACACACACACACACACACACACACACACACACACACACACACACACACACACACACACACACACACACATATATATGAATAAATAACTGTGTGATAGTTCCTGTTTATTGTTTTGTGAGTTTTCTGTTGCTCCTTAAAATGTAATTAAGATTTAAAGCATTTAAAATGAAAGAATTAAAATAATCGTTTATATTTTTATACCACTGTTTTTTCATTATCGATTAACTAAAATAAATTATTATAATTAAATTGAGGTATGTTCCATGAAGCCATTAATTTTGGCTCTTGAATAAAATAATTGTGCTTCTTTATTTTTCATGGATTAAAAATATTGTAAGAAATGTTTTCTAAGAGTGGTGGGAATATATTTTCTTGCCATGGGTACTAAGTTCTCTTCTTGATTCTTCCACTTGGACGTACCAGTGTTGGCCGACCAGCAAGAACTCATATAAATCAGGTTTGTACGGACATTGGATGCGGCCTAGAAGACTTGTCAGGAGCAATATATGATAGGGACGAAAGGGACAGATGGCGAGAAAAAAGTCCTGGGACTCTATGCTATCATCAGTACGACTTGATGATATATATATATGTGTGTGTGTGTGCGTGTGCGTTCGACCATTAATATTAATTTTACTCTTTCTTTTCAATTGAAGATATTTCCACAGGGACAATTGCATTCAATGCACCAGTATTTTTATTTTAAAAAAATATTGTCTGATAAAAGTATCCATTACTTAATGACTCTGGAAGCACTTCAAACTGAGAAAGCAGAAAATAAATATATTCTTTTTTAAAAATAAAATCCCGTACATTAAAATAAGAGAGAAATTGGTGACAATCACCAAATGCGAAATTAACTTCAGTAACGACGTATTCAAATTGAAAAAAATCTTATTCATGGAGAATCGTGGATTAAGAAGTTTATAAATGTTGTATAAATTATCTATCTATCTATCTATCGTTGTTAATCTTTATTTCTCCTTCTATCTCTCTGTCTTTCAAAAATGATTACGATTCATAAAATTTCTTTTCCGGCCAGTGTTTGTCACTCAAAATTCGCTTTCGTTTGTTTCATTGAAATTTATCCAAATTTTTTCAGAAAAAATATTTGGTTGCATGCTCACTATTTGGCATATAATATTTTCTGAAATCGATATTTTATAAGTAAAATGAAGATAACATTTGATCTAAAGAAGAACTCTAACTCAAACAGTATCCACTTGAATTTGATCGATGAGATCAAATTGAGAAGGGAATCAGTTCAACAAGTGAAGCACATGAGATATCGATTGTTATAGCTGCTTTGAAGCAACTTTCGCCTTTTTGTCCAAAGCTTTTCTTGTTTGTTCGGTTTGTACGTCAAACGAGCGCTGGCCATGTTTGCGCGCTGCTTTATGGGTAACGTACAATTTCCGTCTCTCCACCGTCTGTTCAGTGAATACTGCACTAATGAGAAGCACAAAGAAAAACGTTTCACTATCAACGCTTAAGTAGATATATGCCTAAGAAGAATTGAAAAGGGAAGAGATGGCAGCCTTAATGGAAGCAAATAAATGTAGAGATTATATATATATATATATATATATATATATATATATATATATATATATATATATATATCAGCAAATATTTAACAAAGGCATCGGAGATTTTATACGAAAACAACTATCAATAATTGACAACATTGTATACAAGCAATCACTTGAGAAAGAACCTAAGGAAACAAACATTAAAAAATCCATCTTTAGTTGGTCTGGATAAATGACCCCGAAAAATAAGTGTACATCTTTTTTACCCTGTTCTTTCCATAGAAATACAGTCCATGAAAAATAAGAATCGACAGACCGATAGGAGTCTATCGATATATACAGTAGCTTTCATAAATATTAGAACAGATAATTTGCTCCTAATTATTTGGCTTTGGGAGTAAAAAGGAACCTTACATAAGAAGAAACAAATTTTACTGCAATCAACATAAGGTATATATAACTGCTGAATGATTGGAACTGTTTTGCTTAGTTTTAAGTTGTCTCCCCTTGTGTCGGGAACTCATTTTAGCAAGATTTAAGGAAGAAAAAGAGAAGAAGAGAAAGTAGAAAAGCATAAAATGTATTGTCCCTTTTACTGTGGTCGTAACCTATAATTTTTTACAATTGATGAATCAGTAAAACAGAAGAATACGACTTGTGTTTGTTCGTTCTAGCAAACAGGAGACTACAGTATGTATCAAGTCATAGTTTATGGTTATGAGGACTAAATTTTGTGAAAATGTTCTTCTCGAATTAAAAAAGATTATCTTTTAAAATCTCGTTCGGAATCGATCAAGGAGATTGAAAAGACTAATATACATTGCTATTTAGAAGAGTTGTGAATTTAATAAGTTAATTTTAATCACTTTGCTTAAAATCATTCATGGCTCCTTGTAATATTTGTCAATAAAAATAGATTTTGTACTCGTTGAAACACTTATAAATAAAACTTTCAAAGAGTACTGCTCATAAGAGTATTAGAAAGTACAAGGTCTGTATGTTCATATACTAATATTTTATATATCTTCATAATTCTTATATCTTTATGTTTAAACAGATGTGATCTTAAATATTGCCTTTATATGTAAATAGATGGAACGTCAAGTATTATATATATCATCATATTAAAAAATGCAATGTCAAATATTGTATATATCTTCATATCTAAATATATCAGAATCATAAAACATGGAAGATAATGTTCATTCTGAAAAACGGAATTGACATAAAAATGCATCTTGATGTTTATTTGATTTTGTCGTCAACATGTCTGAAGTTTTTATGATGATGTCACGAAATACTGATTCATAACCAAATATCTATTTATATCACACACACACACACACACACACACACACACACACACACACACACACACACACACACACACATGCATGATTATAATCATGCATATATGTGAGCATAGAGTATCCTTATCTCTTTTTATAATGACTTATTTATAATCTAACTTTTCTTTTTCTGACATAGCAAAGAAATCTCTCTGGACGGTAACGAAAAGTTTAGGAAGCATTTTTCTGTCGGCCACACCTTCTCTCTTTCCAACTTGGCTTCATTCTTTTTTCTTTCTAACAATTTTTCCAACTTCTTTCCATTTTTCTCTTACCTTGACTCTTCCCTCTTCTTTGTCTCGTACTGAGACACTTGATGCCTATGCACTACAACATATACATGGAAGACGTCTAAGGATATGCATAGAGTTTTTAGTTGGTACTGATCGGATTGGCAAATTTTTAGTGAAACGCACTCTCCAACAGGAATCTTTTCATGCTTATCAGCTTTTGAAACGACTAGATGCTTTTTAGCAAACTTGCTGACAAAAAGAAGAAACTAAAATTAATGATTCGTTTGACCTGTAAAAAGTTGGAGCTGTGGTTTTGTAGTTTATGAGAAAATTTTAAAATAGAGGTGACGTTCAAGCAAGTCAATTAGTCATGTAGAAGAAAAAAAAAACCAACAAAAAATAAACAAGACATGATCATTTGATCAGTAATTGTGTGTCATATTACAATAGCACGTAAACTATAAAGCACCCACTTTTAATTATGCATAACAAACTAAACATAATCCTATGTCCCATTGAGACTCCCTTGTGATACTTTTATACATTAGCACTGAATTGGTCAACGAGCACTCAATAAAAAACGTCATATATTGAGCTCCAGCACTCTCCCCCCAAACGGCAAATATCACTCTGTCAGGAAAAGAGTTGATTGTTGTTATACTCTTTTTGAGGTAAGTTTATTTCAACCTTATCGATAGTTTGAAGTTTTTCTTATTGATTGTCTGAATATTCCAATCCTTGAAGAATCATCAATGAAACATTTGTCTAATAAGAAATGTTTTAATAAAAAAGTTTATGAGGATCGTAGAAATACTGTTAGATCAAGACTAGTAATTGGAAATGTAGAAAGAAAAATGGTTAGATATTTTAGTCATCCTTAAGAGATCAGCTATTTGCCAGAAAACATTTGATATCACTTGTTCAATTAAAGATCTGATTCCACTGACGGTTGCAAAATGCAGGTATTTTACAAAATACTCGTAGATAAACCATTTTTAAAAATGTCTTTGAAAGATAATGTTATAATAGTTTTTAATTTGTCTATTCAACTAAATTCTTCTTTTGATATCGGGTCTAATAAACATATACTATAAAATCAACAGAAACAACAAAGTTAAGCAATGATGAGCCTGTTTATTTCTGAGATGGGTGATCAGTTAGGAACAGCAACTTACTCTGAGGGTTGTATGCCAGACCAAACAAAGCTTAGTAAATAACAAGAAACGATAAAGGAAAAAAGAAAACCACAACTATTTGTTCAGTCAATGTTTTTGTAAATGTATTTGTGTTTTCAAATCAATAAGGAACATCGTTATTGAATGCCACAAACGCATATAATGATATAAAGAATTCATAAACAGTTCATATTCCTTACAAATAATCGGATATATTTACTACTTATGATAGAGTGTTCTGGGTATGACACTAAACAGTCAAGCTCCAGTTGTGGAGATCTGATGGCTATGAAGTACCCCTTCATTACCATTACTCCCAGATTCACTCTGACCTGGAATTGTGGAATCTTTTATGTCCCATCTATTAGTTGAACAAATCTGTTTTAAAAACTATTCGAATCTGATAGAACAATAAACGTGATTCCCTAACATCTTGACATAAAATAACCCTTGACTGGTAGGCATACCGTCAAAATCAATCAATAAATCAATCAATCATTATGATAGATGATTGAATCCGATTAATACAATTGAAACCGCTTTGTTCTTATTTTACAAAATTGTCGACACATTATGCATCTCATTTCTTAAAGTCTTCTGTTTTGTAAGTCATTTGAAGAAGCGCTGAAAACTTGGGATGTATGTGCATATTTCTGAACCCACATTGTGAGAAATGCAAATTTTGTACAATAGTCTCTGCACCAATAGTTGGTAGCTGCAGTGGCACTATTGAACAACTTTACTCCTCCCACCATGACCAAAGAAGCAGCCGAGCCTGCATGTTTTATTGAACTGCATCGTCTCTTCATTTTTTGCTTTCGATGGTAGCATCGATGAAGTACGCCCATCTCAATCATAATGAATACACCCACTGTCTTGTAAGGACACACCTACCTTTGTGGTGCAGTGTAACCACACCCATTTCTATGACGCATAGAAGCAGACATTCCATCTTCCAGATGTCGTTGGAAGTCAGCCAGAAATATTTGAAAAAAAAAAAAAAAAGCAACGAGACAAAAAAGAAATTAAGCAAATGAATGCAACTCAAATTTATTGACTCTATTAATGTTATAGCCTGAATGAAATTTTATATTTTCTATCCGAATTTGTTTCCTGATATCTATCTATCTATCTATCTATCTATCATAGTATTTACGTCTGTTGGAGAGCAATGACTTCATGCTATTCTAACTTTCCAGTTTTAATGTCGTGAATTCGATCACTGATTACAAAACTATTACAGACTGTATTTGACAAAACTAACACTATCTATCTATCTATCTATCTATCTATCTATCTATCTATCTATCTATCTATCTATTTCTCACCATATATAATTTGTCTGTGAACTTAATAGCCTGTGATAGCATTTCTTTGTTATTAGCTCCTTTCTTATGGTTCACATACTGACTTGGTATTTAAGTGTATACAATCTTTCTGTTTGCGCCTTGGGAATACTGTCCTATTATGACAATCTTGTTAACTCATGATCTCAAGGCTTTTCTTTCAAGATAAATACATGATAAATGAAGACAGAATTTAGCAGGTACGTCAACTTATGGAATCGAGCTGAACAATTTAGTGATGAGATAAAGTAAGTTTACTTTTGGATACTAATAGATTAGAGATGGAGTGGAAAGAGATTTGCCCAGTCAGCTGGGGCTGTAGAATACACTGACTGCACCACTGCAGAGGGGTAAGACCCCCCCTAACGAGTGTCCTGGATATGACACTAAACAATCTGATGGTGAGGCTCCAGCAATGCTGGAGCTTTGGGGAATGCGGAGTACCCCTTCATTGCCATTGCTCCCAGGTCCACTTTGGCCCGGAGTGGTAGCACCTGATAAGGGTCCCATCTATGGGTTAAATAGAATTAACAGCATACTTATGCTAAAATGAATTGTTTGAGTAAAACTGAATAGTTTGAAATAGAAATGACTTTTACAATTAAACCGTACTTACATTTAAACTGCGTGCTAATGCTTAACTGAATTATTTGAAATAGAACTGTTTTTCGACATTAAAACTGTATTTACACTTAACCGAATTGTTACATACAACTGCTTGAATAGTTAGAAATGGAAATATTTTTGACCATTAAACTGTGTTCTTATGCTAAACTGAATTCTTTTAAATAGAACAGATTATTTACATAAAAATGGATTTGGCGTTAAATAACCTACAAATGTTGATATGTCATAAAATCCAACAAACCAATCAACCTGGAAAGAGATAATAACAAAATGTGTAAAGGTGGGAGTAAAAACCTGAAGGAAATTGGTGGGATGAGGGATTGATTGATTTTAAAGGCATATCAACCAGTATAGGGTTATTTCAAGTTTAGATGTTTGGGAATCACGTTTATTCTATGTTCAGATTAATATTTTTTGTGTAGTTGTTTATAAAGAGGCTATTTTGCTTTTGTAAATAAAATGTATTTTCTGTTACATAGAATTTCTGTTTATGATTATGTAGGTCTGAAATCTTTTTTGACAAAAAATCGGCCAAACATAAGAAAAGGTTGAAAAACACTGATTTTATCGTTACCATTGCTGTTTGTAAGGAATTATTTTGTAAAAAGTTTGGCGTGGAATCTTTAACTACTGATCAACCATTTTTGTGAATTTCCGTTGGTTGTGTAAGTAACAAGCACGTCCACGTTCTAATCGTTTTTCAGATACTGATGGTTTCCCAGGACTTCTATCAATTGTTTCAAATTTCTTGTACCAAACATAGAAGGACTGTTAAGTCGGTGGTGATTTCCCGAAATGTGTTCTAAGAAAGTTGCACGAACATAACAGAATTAGTTTTGCTTAAGCAAAATGTCTTCTCAACAACTACAGCGTGACAATGGAACATATGGTGCTGTTGAAAATTTTAATACTAAACTTCTAGTGCTTCCCTTAAAAACTGTATATCAATATCATAAATAGATTTAAAAAACATTTTAAAACTATTTTTTGCCTCTGGGTTCGGAGAGACGGCAAGTCTCCTCAGGTCACCAGAACTCATCAAAGTATTTTAGCCGATACCGACAATGCTGTGTTCTGTATGTTGTCGATTATTGCTCTGATTTCCAATTCTTCCAGTCTCCTACTATTATTATTGTACTCCTTTGAGAGTTTTTCACACCAACGTTAGCGGATAGTTTTCACTGGAGTTTGACTGACAGCAAGTCTTCTCATGTCTCTAGGACTCTTCTTAGTATTTTGTCCAATCTTAGTAATACTGTAGTCAGGATGGTCTCCACTTTGGGGATCATTCTAAGTGCATCAATCACAAATTGTATCACCTTCATATTCCATAGTTTCTTCAGCTCTCTAGCAAGGTCTAGATATTCATCCCTCTTTTCACCCTCTTTTGATTTTACTCTGTGGTCCACCGGGACGGCTAAGTCCTCTATTCAGCAGTTCTCCTTTTTTTGGTTGACTATCACGAGGTCTGTTCCTCTGGCCGAGATTAGGTGATCCGTTTGAATCTCAAAATCCCAGAGACAACTTTGTGCGTTTCCTTCTCTAGGACGGTTTCTGGGTTGTGCTTATACCACTAGTTTGTATGGTCAAATTTCAGTTTCTTGCACAATTTCCAGTAGATCACTTCCACCACCCAGTCGTGTCTTGTCGAATACTCGTTTTGAGCTAATTTTCTGAATTCACTTATTACATGATTGATCGTTTCCTCTCTATCACAACATAACCTACATGTGTTATTTTGTTGTGTCATCTATTTCTGCTTTAACGTCGTTTGGCCTTATGGCGTTGTTTTGTGCTGTTATTAGCAGAGATTCAGTTTCTCTCTTTAGGTTTCCCTTTCTTAGCTGTGTCCAAGTCTTCTCGTATGAGATTTGTCGCTTGAAATATCCATTCAATTGCTTTTTTTGCCATGTTGTTATCTAGTTATTGTTGTTCTGTTGCTCATTATATTGTTTGTATTGTTTCTCGTCGCTTAAATTAGCTTTTCTTTGTTCTTTTTCATGTAGTCTTCGAGTCGATGTATCGACGCTATCTTCAATACTGGCAAATCCTATTCCTCCTTCTTTTCTTACCACATACGTATAGTCATGGATTTTATCTGTGTCATTTGTTGAAGTTCTTCCTTTGTTCACTTTAAGAATGGTCCCGATTATCTTACGAGAGGCACAGCGCAGGTGTTTATCCATTTGATGAGATTTCCGCTCTGTAGTTTGGTTTTGAGTAGTTTTTTCGTTCTCCTGAGGTACTCTTTTTAAATTTTTTCTTTCATCTCCGCTTGTTTAATGGTTTCCACTTCCACTATTCCCAACTACTTATAAGTTTCCTTTTCTCTGAGTATTCTGTTTTTCTTTTAATTCTATAGTTATATTACTTCCGTCATTTGTCTTTTGCTTCTCATTCTAAGCATGGCACATTTATCTATGGCTAATTCCATCCCTAAAACCTAACTGTATATCCTCAATGCCTTTTTCATTTTTGGCAAACTGTTTGATGTCGTCCATATATATTAGGTGGTTGATCTTTTCTTGCGATTTATGAAGTTTGTAGCACTCTGTGAATTTCCTTGAAGTTTGTATATTATTATTATTATTATTATTATTATTATTATTATTATTATTATTATTATTATTATTAAAAAAGCGAAGAACAAGACATTTTCAAATGTGATTCGTCATTTTTCTTCTCATTTGAACAAGAAGCTTAATGCAAGACGTGACACAAATGGCTTTAATATCTTAAAGATAACTAGAGACATTTTATTCAATTCTTTTGTTATAACCATAAAACTATTGTCTTAAATTCGAATCTGAGTCCATAGTACAAGTAATGCAGAGTACTATCTCCACCTTTAATGGTTTAATTCCACAGTTTCGACTGAAGCTTGTGTAATAACAGAAGTATTGCATCCGATAAATGTGAAATTGTGAGAATATTAAAAACGGAGTGAGAAAATAGTCGAACAAATAAGTCCGATATTTATGCAATGCGAATAAGTACACAATTGAACTGATTATAAATGAGGTTTACCACAAGAGAATGCCCCCAATCTGACCGAGAAATATATATGTGTTTATTGATAGGAGTAACCATCCAAATAATAGCGATTAAACATTAATTAATAATCATGTAGAGAAAATGATTCAAAACAGATGTTCATTAAAAACTCATAATCAGAAACCTTTAGACACACATGCTTCTAGATCTGGTGTAGATAGGGAAGTAAGCGTTCATGCAAACTGTCTCTCCTTCTGATTGCCTTTTCTTCTCTCTTTAACTCTCTCTACCCTTTTGTCTCCTTGTTTTTCAATCTTTGTTTCTCTCCCATTTTCACATACTCTCTTTGTCTCCCTTACTCCACCTCTCACTCTCATTGCTTTCATCGCTTTGTTTCTGTTTTTCTCTTTCTTTTCACTCTTTCTTCTTTTTCTCTCTCTTTCTTCCTTGCTTTATCTCTCTTTCTCTCTGTCTTCCATTTTGTCCAATCAACTTTTGAGATACACACTCATTCATAGACGAAGGTGCCTGAATACTTGCATCAGACCAACTTTTCAATCCGAAATCCTCTTGTTCTTTTATCGTGAGATATAGAAGCACCTACGCATAAAAGCTATAACAAACATCTTAGACGCACTGCCCACGTATTTGACAATCATCTTGGACAACCAAAGAAAAACAAAATCCGATTAACAAAGTACCGTTTTGTTTTTTGTCTTTTTAGTTTGTTGATTATTTCATGTTGATTTTTTGCCTTAAATTGACAAGATTATTTCTTTAGTTCTTTCTCTCCCCACTTTCCCTCTATCTCATATTTGGTATTTCTCGCATTTCTTTCTCATCAACCCATCTCTATCCATCACCCTCATTTCACTTCCTGCAACTTTTGCTTTTTTAAAATATCAAATTGATTAAATCTTAAGTGAAAGGGCTTTAGCAAAGAACTAATCAACGTGGACAGCCGAGTCGTTTGGTGGCGACAAGTGAGCGGACATTTTAACAGGACTGACTAATCGATCAATTGATAAACGCTTTCTTTCCATGAAACGGTAAAGATGAACGCATGATCAACAATCGAAGAAATTTGATAAAAAAGTATATAAAACCATTTTTTAAATGTTACGGCTTATTCAATTATTTTTCTGCTGTGTTCATTGAACTTTTCTGTTATTTTTATTCGATTACACTTTCCTGACTTTTTCGAATCTTTTTTTCATTCAACTTTCAAGTTCCCATTTTCTTTCTAAACTTTATTTCGGATGCTAGGATATATCAGAAGTTTTGCAATATTTCGGTAGGTGCTAGTTTGCATTGCGTATATCACGTGACTAAAACAGTTCAAGTCATGGTAGGTACCTGCTGTGGTTGGTAGTGTTGTGATAGCTGATTCGTTATGCATTGCTTCACTCTGTGTGTCATTTGAAAGTCGTACGGAACGGGCAACGTAGTCTTGTTCGAAAACTTACGATTTGAAACTGGTCCGTAACGCCGCGGAAGCAACCAAATACATTTATCGTGCGAAAGGTGAAGGCGCATTGATCACAGTACAGTAACCAGATAGTTCAAGAAAGTTCGTTTGTGTTGCAAAAACCTCGACAATCTGGCAAAGTCAGGTGGATGTAAAATCGAGGATTCCGAGTCCGTGCTCCAAGTCATAGAGGCAAATCCTTTGAGTGGCACTCAAAGAGTACCAGGTGAGCTTGGCATCTTAGCGTTCCTATTTTAGTATATGTACCCCGAAGCTTGGCATCTTACCGTCTTATGGGGTTCGTCACCGTCATGACCTTGGCAATCTTAATCTCTACCATTTTTTCTTCCCTTTCGCTTAAAGTCTGTTGCCCGCACATTTTGAATACTTTCACATTTAATTTTTCTGCAATGACCAATTCCATCCTCTTCTTTTAACTACTGTATATACTCGAGCATTATGCGACTTTCTGAGACTTAAATTGAGACCATTCGCGGCTGGAAATTATAGACGTACCAGTTGACCTAGGCCGAGCCTTGGCCAACTATTTAGACACACAAAGTTTGTATTTCGCGTATGGTGGGACCTCCTAATATTAGGCCAAAATGTGTGTTCCAGAAAGTAGTATGATACGTGAGTATATATGGTGCATTTTTATTGAAAACACAATAAATTTGTCAACTATCTGTCTACGTATCTGATTTTCATTCCTTCCCTCTGCCTTTCTTTCTCCTCTCTCTCTATTCTGAAACTGGTCCTGTTTATATGCAAAAATAATAGAACTGTTAGCTTTTTCAGTCAGTGATTAATGTTCGAATCCGGGTGAAAGCAATGATTATGCTGATCTTTTTCAACAAAACGTGCCTACCTTCTATCTTGATGGAAGTTTTCTACTCATCATCACTAAGTCAGCAGATTTGAGTACTTTAAAATCTGTGCCGTATCCAAGGAGCAAAAATAGTCTAGACAGAATTAATCATTTTATTTGTCATAACTTACTATTTATTTAAAAAAAAACTCAATCTTCTTTAAATCAACAAATAATGAATAACATTTTTGGCAGAGTTCCTTTCTATGTATATGCTACTTTCATCGCATATCACCATTTTTTAAGTAATTTACTTAATGTTCAAATCTCGGTTTTCTCTTCATATTGGTGATATTTTTTTCTGTTCTGTCCGTTTCTTCCGTGCAAACGCGTTGCTTTCTTTGAGCTGCATTCTCCTCTTGGCCGGACCCAAATCGATTGGCCTTCATCAACGTTTTCATTCCGCCGACTGTAATCATGTCTATACGTATCTTGAATTTAGACGCATATGCAGAACAATGAAACGAGGAGAAAAGACGTAAGGGAATGTAGAAGACAGAAGAAGAGAGTCTCTTTGGCGTGAGTGCCTCGCAGAAGAGGAAGAGGCGAATTGTGCTGACATGATGAAGGCTATCGTTGCAAATAGACGGCGATGGAGAGGGACTACTTTAAAAATATGGCTGAGGTATTGGAACAAGGCAGATTATATAAGATGGATGATCAGATCGATAGAAAGAGAGAATTGAATTCTTTGTTGTTTTCAGTACGTACACGTAGGTTTGGGTGTATTTGCATCTGCAGGTATATATATATATATATATATATGTGTGTGTGTGTGTGTGTGTGTGTGTGTATGTGTTTGTTTTTTTGAGAGAATAAAATAGTGAGCTTTGCTAGTCCCCTACTAAGGGGTAGTAGACATAATCGGATGAAATATATTAATATAAAGACGCGGTAGACTAATCGAGTGTTGAATGGTAAATACAAAAGATTGATGCACTAATGTAGAAATCATGTACAAGTTTATTTGTCGACGTGAATATATGTGCATAAATGTGTACTTTTCTTGTATGCATGTGCACGTGTGCATATGTGCATGTGCGCAAATGTGCATGTGCGCACGTATGTGTATGTATGTTCAGGTAAGTAATTTTATCTTATACGAAATATGGGTGGTTGAATGTTTGTGAGTTTATGAAAATATATGCACATTTGGATTTCTGTCTATTTATTTGTGAATGTCTATGAGCACGAACGTAGGCGTTTTTGTTTAGTTGCATGTATACCGAATTAGTTGATTGATTTTAACAGCGTATCACCCTTCTAGGGTTATTTTATGCCTAGATGCTTGGAAATCACGAACGTTGCACATTTACATTTATATTTTTGTGCAGTTGTATCTTAAGAGTTTTGTTGCACACAGTTAAATGATATCAAACATTTTTCTCTTGAAATAAAAATAAAATGGTTTCAAGTAATCATGCCTATCTGATAATAGCTATTTGTATGGTTTGTATGGTTTTACAGTACTATTTGTATGGTTTTAAGTACTAACATTAATTCTTAAAGCTATTTGTATGGTTTGTATGGTTTTACAGTACTATTTGTATGGTTTTAAGTACTAACATTAATTCTTAGAAAAAAAATTAACGAATGCGAATAATTTTTAAACAGATCTATTTGATCAATTGATGGAACCATAACAAGTAGTATCACTCCGGGTAAGAGTGGACCTGGGAGTATTGACAATATATATAAGTGCACTTCCAACAAAAAAAGTTAGTTTTTCAAACCACTGATACCATGATTTGATTTTAATTTCTGGTGAAACGTTAAACAGTTAAAACAGTTTATTAACAAGGTGTTATTTATTACCAAACACTACTACGCTGAAACTCTGAAACCAAAGATAAACTTGCATAATTATATATAAAGGATATGCTTAATTTTGGACTGCGACATGTTAGATTTTTGCTTACAACGTTTTAATGTTGCAAGGTTAGTAATAAACAATACCTAATAATATCCTTTATAACTTTTTATAAAAACTCTTATGGGTGTAATTATTTATGGGTGACTCTGCATTTGTGCTAGTGTGTGCGTAGATATGTCAATAAGAGTGCATAAATATATGTATGTGTCAATAAATACATGTGCACGTTTTATGCATACACGCGGGTATGTGAACGCACGGCAGACATGTCAATAATTGCTCGTGAAAATAATTTTAGTTTCTTATCGGTTTTCTATTGACCAAAACGTCCAAAAGTGGACCAGAAAAATCAATGGCGGAAGTGAATCTCCTTTTTTCAGCAGTGTGTCTATTTTATTTTATCCTAATTGTTTATGAAAAGGCCTTATTTTTGTTTTGTGACAGGGGTAAGTTAAGACTTAGTGTATGAGGGTCGGCTGAAAAGTTCATCGGCTGACCAAGATACTCTTGGAATGTGACCTAGTGAGGTTTATTTTTTTTTAACATAGTCACTCTTGCTGTTCGCACACTTCTTTCAACTGTGTTACAGTGCTTAGATCCCGTTAGTCAAGAGGATCATCAATAGCAGTATAACGTCGTTATATGAACTTTTCAGCCCGCTATCCTCGTAGGGAACGTAGTTTGGTGGAGAGCAGTGAGATAGGTTTTCGTGATTGGGTTCAATCTTTTCTGATTCAACTAATGATGGCTTTTGTAAACTTCAATTTACATAATTTCTCTTTTATAATTCATTTTCAGAGGGTTTCAGATCTGAAATGTCATATGCTTTAATAAATATCTTCTCTCAGAATGACGTTATGCTGACACCCGAGGGCGTAGTTTGATATCGTTCTGAAACTAAATTATTTAGGAGAATAAATAAATTTCTAAACTTGTGTCTTATTTTATTTGGATACAAAAACAAAAACAAAAAACAAACAAACAAACAAAAACAAAAAAAACAAAAAAAACAAAAAAACTCTGCTATAACTCTTGATCATGTAAAAAGACCCAAGGTTTTGAAGCCGATCGCAATAGCTGGTAAAAAGCAAATGTCATCAAAATTGTAGACCTTTTATTGAGAAAAGAAATAAGACAGTACGCGTCGATTTCGATCCACTGTAACTGCTTTTAATAATTGAAGCAGTTTCTATTTGTTTCAAGTAGTCTCCTTTTGGGGTGAGAACCATTTTAGGTGGGATTAGAGGAAGAAAAAAAGAAGAAAAGGAAGTAGAGAAGCATAAAGGTTTTGTCTCTTTTGAAGCAGCAACAAGTTTTCACGGTTGATAAACCAGCAAAAAAAGAAAACGACATGCGTGTGTTCGTTCCAGCAAACAGGGGAATACATTCACTAACAAGAATTAGACATGATAATCCTAAATTTACCAATAAGGATGTAACAAATCTTCTTTGCAGATTCGGCATGATTCTTATTTGTTTTGTAATAAATTGTAATTTTGCATTGAATGAGTAGTCACCTAAATCTTGCCGTTAACTAATGGTGTATTAGGATTTCTGGTTATTGATATTTTCTTTGCAAACAAAATACAAATAAAAGTTTCTGTAAAGCTAAGATTTGATTGTTTTACAGTCAAAATAAATACATCTATTGTAAAACTATTGCTCTGACAGTGGTTCGTTTAAAGAGGAGTGTGAACATTAAAACCTTTTAATAGTATTTATTCGGAGAAATGTGAATAACGAGTGTGTGTGTGTGTGTGTGTGTGTGAGAGAGAGAGAGAGAGAGAGAGAGAGAGAGAGAGAGAGAGAGAGAGAGCAAATATGTTTGAATGTGATAAAGTTCTTTTGTAAAGTTTCTTTGTGACACGTCTAGAAAATTAAAAGAAAATGTGTGTGTGCAGTAAAAAGGAAAAAGTCTTTTGGTGAAAGTCTTGTGTGCGTGTGCATTTGTATGTGTGTGTGTGCATATGTGTGTCTTAAATGAAGTTCTACTTACTTGAGTCTTTTAATGTCATGGAATCTGTGTATCAACGAGTCGTCAAAACAAGTCTTTGGGGTTAATATCGAGCGGAAAAAGATAGATATTCTCACCCTTGCGGGGAGCGTTGCGATTGAAACTCGTAAGTGTACAAACTAAAGGCAGGTAATCCCAGAAATTAACTTAGATTTTTATACAACGCACGCACACACACACACACACACACACACACACACACACACACACACACACACATATATATGTGGGTGTGTATATATATATATATATATATATATATATTAGTTTATATATATATATTATGGCATGGATGTTTACCTGCGACCACTGGTTTCATGCGATCTTTATACGACAATCATCTGGCAGGGAAAGAAAGATATTGGATAAATCGAAATAATCGAATAATACAGTCAAAAGAATGTTACGTTAGAGTTTCGTATAATTCTTTTTTTGTGTGTCTATGGAGATAGATATGAAGGTTCAATCCATCTCCAAATACTCTCATCACCTGTTGATATAATGTTAGCCATAATTTCGTGATTGTTAGAAGTACGTCTTAATACAGTATATTTACTATATTTCTGATCTACATACCATCATAGATTACAATAACCTATACGTAATATAACATTAACACAACATAGGCAACTAATACAAATTATTATTGCAATTTAATACAGAATATATTCCAACATACAAATACTCGTATTGCATAACATTCCATAGTATATTACAATATACCATGTCTCTTAACATCACGATATTCCCACCTCATCTATTATTCTTACATTTTAGATCAAGCATCCATTTTCGTCTATCATACTTACATGTCAAATGAAAAAATTCATTTTCTTCAGAATGCAATAAGATGATAAATTTGTTCCTAAATTAAAATCATCACTAAACATAAAAACAGTTTTATCCAGTCAAACCCCCAACTGTCCCGTGAGTTCCGCTACACATCGCTACACATATATTCAGGAGACAACCTCAAATCTACCTCACAGCGCATGAATCACACACACACACACACACACACACACACACACACACACACACACACACACACACACACACACACACACACACACACTAACGATCAAATATACGACAACACAAAACAATATGCAAATATAATCTATACAAATGGGCGTGCGCGCACAGACACACGCACACAAAGAGTTATACGCAACCTCTAACTTAAACATTTTTTGACTGTATTTTTCGATTTTTTGGATTTCTCCAAAATCATTCTTTCTCTGCCTGAAGATCATCGTACAAAGACGACATGAAACCATATAGGCTATTAGATATACATAAAACTAATATATATATATATATATATATATATATATATATATATATATATATATA
>OY757940.1:24195508-24265508 GCA_963585895.1 Sepioteuthis lessoniana
AGGATTTATCTAAAACAACACGTAGCATTATTGTATAATTTGCGTCAAGCTTTTTCTCCTAACATTTTATCAGAGTTCAAGTAATGCAACCATTCAATAGTACTAACACGGCCACAGTTTGGAAGAATTCCTGTTTTATCAAAATAGAATAAAAGTTCTTAATGCATATTTGAATTGATTTCTATTCAAGTGCACATCTATCTTTGCCAGGAAATCACGTGAGGAAAAACTTGGAGATTATGCTTAGAAATTCGCCTTCCTCGTTGCCGCCCAGTCCGCATTAAGCGATGTGGAAGATTTAGCTGTTGGCTGAACAAACTTTGCAAGGTCAAAATTAGAAATCACATGAAGTGAATGTTTCTCCAGGTTCAACTTCTCGCCAATTTTGTTTGTTTTCTTCAAGTTCAACCAGTGTGTTTGTGGCAGCTTTCTGTCTTGATGCCTCAAGTTTTTATCATGCAACCACTTTCATTCTGTGTTGATTTGGCCGAACAATTCCGTTTAGTGTATTCATATGTAGAAATTGTTTATCATCACTGGACTTCAAACCTAATTTTAAAAAATTGTACAAGATTATAAAAACTCCACCCGAATAAAATTCATGTAAATTTAGGAGTAAAAGAGTTTGTGAATGTCATGACCAGCTAATCCCAGTCATACAACCTTGTTTTAGAATGCATACTCATTTAATCAACCGGGCAAGGCCAAATGTTAGTTCACAGTTATTTATGTGTGCCTTTATATATATATATATATATATATATATATGTGTGTGTGTGTGTGTGTGTATGTGTGTTTGTGTGTGTGTGTGTGCATACACACTTAATCCTTTATTCACACACACATACACACTTATCTATCTATCTATCTATCTTGATTTTTTTTTCTGTATTTTAATTTATCGTCATTTTACATTAAGCTCTCTATTGGATTTTGAATTACCTGAATATTGAAGGAAGAAAATCCTAAGATAGAATTGCCCCCACCATCGGTTGACTTAGCTTTGGATAATATATATATATATATATATATATATATATATATATATATATCTCCTCGTTCACTCGTGTCATTAAAAATGACGACTTATATAAAATAGATAATTTGTTAGGTTCTTACAACTATTAGAACGTGTTAATATATGAGTCTTTAGATATATATTTTCAGTAATTGGCCTACGAAATATTAGGAGGCATGCTTTGCGTAACGGTTATCACCATTGGAAATAGAATCGGTGACCTGGGTTCAATTCCTGGACGAGGCTGTTTGTATTCTATTTTGTGCTAATGCTCTTCCTAAAGGCATGAATTCGTCTCTTCTCCATCCAGCTATTGGTAAATAGTTCTGCAGGTAGAGTTAGGTAATCAGTCTAAGAGAAGGAATTCAAATCAGCTGTACTTCGTTTAAAAATGATATAGTCCTGTGACGAAGAGATTAGGTAAATATATATACCATGAAACGTAACTTTGAAAACCTATTAGAAATGTAGGGTATCCACTAAGAATCGAATTAACTACATTAGCAATGGTTCTCTACGTTAACTTACCAACGACTGCTTCACAGCGAGTTAACCTGTATTCACTCTTCCAAATGGTTAAAATTATTAGTTGTAAAAGTATTACCGAAAAAAATGTTAAAATACACGTCTAATTTTATTATAGTAGATATGCATCTGTGTGTGTGTGTGTGTGTGTGTGTTTATGTCTGTTTCTACGTATGTATAAGTAACGCAATAAAGAAGATACGAATCACATATTAGAACTTAAAAATACTTATCAATCCACACACACACACACACACACACACACACACACACACACACACACACACACACACACATAAACACACATTCATATATATATATATATATATATATATATATATATATATATATATATTTCAGCTCGCGTAAATATGCATATATACGCCATAAGGGCATATGGACAAGTATATAAGTGTACTTGTTAAAATATCCATCTACATTTACACACATATATATACAAACACACAGACACACACATGCACATACGTGCATGCACACATGCATTCACTCATATATACATATATATACAAACATGTAGCATATTTCTAATTTGTTTTTTTTAAATGTATATACCAATAGTTTGTATTCGCATGCCTGTGTATATATCTGTATGTTTTAGTCTCTATGTCAGTGTGCGTCTAATTTCTAAAGACAGTTACACTTGCATATTTCTATGTTCGTTTGTATAATCACCTATGATTTTACATGTGGTATAAAAAAGAAATAAGTTTAGTCAACGACTTAAGCTTTAAAGAAGAAGAAGAAGAAGAAGAAGAAGAAGAAGATATCGAGTCACGAGTTTTTTATTATCGAAATAGGCGGTGGGCAGTTGGATACTTTTTTAGGTTGTAGAAACTAGGTAAGAAAAGTAGGTCACAAAAATTACGCAGAAAGAAAGGAAGGAAAGAAGGAAGGAAAAAAGGAAGAAAGATTAGTGAGGAGGACTGACGAAAAAAGTGAATGACAAAGTAAAGAAAACGTTTGGGTGTGTGGAATTGTGTGAAAGAATGGAAAAGGAAGAGAGAGAAAAAAAAAAAGAACATATGAGAAGATAAGAAGATGGAGGGAAGAAAAGAAAAAAGTAAAAAGAGAACAAATGGAATTGAATAGAAAAATAGAACAGATGAAGTAATTTCTTAATATGGAAGAACAGAATCATAAAATAACTGGTAACATTTCTAATACTAATTCTGCAAAGATCAAATCCTAATGATTGGTGGAAAATTGAAAACATACAATGACATATTCAAAGAGAACAAGTCAAACAGATCATATATATATATATATATATATATATATATATATATATATATATATATATATATATATATATTCTGCTGTACAACCTATGTTTTGAATAAAAACTTTCATTTATCTGAAATTTAACCTATTTTAAATGCTATTTTCAGAAAATTTTATTTTCTGGAAATGTAGTTTTCTGGAAATGAACCCTTTTAACATTTGATGAAGTATTTATTTGAACAAATTTATTTTCTTTTAGTTACTTTCACCCTTCGTAGTCGCATCGGGAGGTGTAATGATTAGCAAGTTAGCCAAGCAATCCTTCACTAGTGAGTTCGAGTCCCATTGGGTGCCCCATTTATACGGCCTTGTGCCACATCTAAGCAAAAAGCTTTGTAAATTACTACTTTCACTCTTCGAGTGGGTACTTTGCATCGTGTAATTGGTTAGCTGATTATTCTTGCAGAATACTATTCATGAGTTCAGTTTCCATTGAGTGCCTTATACAGCTGGCTTGGTGCGAAAGTAAACTAAACTCAAAGATTACGTTCATTGATCTTGTTATTTCTTTCTGTAAAACATGTTTAATGCCTTACCAAATCAGACTACTATAAGGACAGCAATATTTGGGTTTAAATATTAATTTTTTTTCCAAGAAAATCATAACGCAATTATTTTCATGCATAGTTCAATCAAAAGTAGATAATTCAGTTAAAATTTTTGAAGTTGATAAAAATTAATTTTAGACGTTTCTACAAAACAGCAATTCAACCCGGCCTGTTGTGCAGTAGGCGAATACAGAAAGAAATTGATGAATTATAAAGGAAATTAGAAGCATTACTTTAAACTGCATATTGAAGAAAGATAGAAAGAAAGAAAAGAGAAAAACAAGAAAAAGTAGAAAAGAAAGAGTACAAAGCAAAAAGAGAAAAAAATTAAAGAGAAATAGTGAAATGGAGAGTAATAGAATGGATATGAAGAGCACGGAAAATATATATACATAAATATGCTGCATGACTTTTGGTTATTATTGCTTTTTTTGGCTAAGAGTTTTCGATATTCATTTAAACAACAAACATGTCGCCTTAGAATACAATACTTCCATTAATTACATGTAATTCTTATAGAAAAAAAATACCCAAAATCAAAGAAAAAATAACTGGAGTCTATTTAAATTGCAAAAAATAATAAGAGGATCGGCTGAAGAGTTCATTGCCTCACCAAAATACTCTCATGGAATGAGACCAAATGTAGTTTATTTTTCAACATAGACCCCCAAGCGATCCACACACTTTTGTTTCAGTGCTTGGATCCCATTGATAAACTGCCACAAACAGTAGATATGACAACATCATATGAACTTTTCAGCTCATCTTCGTATATAAAAGTAGTGTGCAGATTAAAGTTCACTGGTACGAATCTTAAACTGACTTTCCTTTCACTTAGACATACGGGAGTGGGCTGAAAATTCATGGCATTTGGTCATATTCCATAATAGTGTATTAATCAGCTTATGAACCTTTCAGCCGACTTTGCACTTATAGCAACACAGTACTAGATATCTGGGGTGTGTGGAGTACTCCTTCATTACCATTGCTCCCAACTCCATTCTGACATAGAGTGGTGTTCGAGTCCCATCTACGAATCAAAGAGATTTGTTAAAAAATATCTATACTCGGTAGGATCACGTAAAACAAAAAACAAAAAAAAACAAAAAAAAAAAAGTAAAAAAGAAAAAGCCTTTAAAAAAAAAAAACTATACAAAAAATGTAAATATGACCATACAATGAACTGAAATGCCCGTAGTGTAATTGGAAATGGACATGGTGATCAGAGTTCAAATCTTGGACAAAGCTGTTTGCATTTCACATAGGGCTTATACTTGGGTAAGGCATGAATCTAACTATTCGCCTTCCAGCTACGGATAAATTAGTTGGGCAGACTGGGCTCTTCAACCTTGGTATGGGTACTCGTTTTGGAGAAGGAAAAACTCTGAATTCAAGCCTTTTAAACTCCGCTAAAAAATTGACATTGTGTCACATCCTGCTCGTGCAGAGGGATTAAAAATTACATACAATGAACGTGATTTCTAGACCTCTTGGCATAAAATAACACTAGATAAGTTGACATTCCGTTTGAATTAATCAGTTAATCAATATGAGAGAGAGAGAGAGAGAGAGAGAGAGAGAGGCAGATTTAGTCACATACCACATAAAGTTTAGAGATGCGCTTAGCCTAATGGCTATCGTCATAAGCAATGAAATCGGCAACTCGAGTTCAAATCCTGAATGAGGCAGTTTTCGTTTCAGTTTGCCCAAATGCTTTTGAGAAAAGCATGAATCCATCCGTTCTTTCCCAGTTACTGATAAATAGTAGGATTCTTTAGCCTTGGTTAGGTGAAGGAAAACTCTGAATCCAAATCAGCTGTGCTCCGTTAAAAATAATTGACCTTGGGTTGGGTAAATATACACACAGATATGGTAAACAAACAAATCCTGGTCGAATTTTCACAAGGTGATTTAATAT
The DNA here is from genome assembly GCA_963585895.1 of Sepioteuthis lessoniana. Taxonomy (NCBI): domain Eukaryota; kingdom Metazoa; phylum Mollusca; class Cephalopoda; order Myopsida; family Loliginidae; genus Sepioteuthis; species Sepioteuthis lessoniana. Next base: position 24,200,820 of record OY757940.1, read on the forward strand.
TGCGGCCTTTTGTCAAATTTAGCTAAGATTATTAATCCTCTAACAACAAATCGCTTATTGTAGAGAGTTGTGAGAAAGTTAATCTCGCAGGGCGTTGGTAGTTGATGTTTTAGATGCTTTATTATTATGCCAAACCAGCTCTGTTGATGAGGCTTAGAATACGTTAACTGTATGAGTAACTACCCAAAATGTGGGGTCTTGGGTATGACACGAAACTGCATCTGATGGTGAGGTTCCAGTTCTGCAAATTTACCATTAACCAAACCAAACCAAACCAAACCAAACTTTCACTAAGCTTTATAAATATGCTCTCTCTCTCTATTTCTCTCTCTCTCTCTCTCTCTCTCTCACACATACACACACACACACACATATATATATATATGTATATATATATTGAGAGAGAGAGAAAGAAAGAAAGAAAGAAAGAGAGTGCGTGTGTGTGTAAATATATACGAAAATATTGTTCATATACATACACATTCCTAAAATGCAGACGAAACCAGAGATCAAGTATTGTTCTTGGAGTATATTTATTGTCATTTACTTAGTTTAAATTAGTTTGACACAATGACGGAAATACACTGGGTGAGAATCGATTTCACTTAAATTGGTTTGCTATACTATCTCGCTAACTAGTAGACTAGACAAACAAATCATATAACATTCAGGTTCGCCACACAACATTTCTTTGCCAGCATATTGTCTGACGCAATTTTCTCCACTGGTCGCCAACTTACTTTGGCGCCATATAAGATTAGAAACGATCGTTTCTTAGCTGCCATCTTAAACTCCTTCTTCATCATCAGCAGATGGCACCGCTGATTAATCGCCCAACACATGACAACGCATCCATTTTTTCTAAACCTTCAACCTACATCACAAATCAATTTACCACTAGTTCCGAGATCATTTCTCTGTTCGGACGAATAACTTGACTTTCTCTTGGCCTCATATTATCTTTCTGGTCGTTGGTGGTCGATGGAAAAAAGGAAGCATAGAGATACAAACTAGTAAAGAGGGAGGCGGTAATAGACATTCATGGGAAGGTGGTGGTACTCTTCTTTTCTCATTGCCGTGTCCATCTGTCCGAACTGATCACTGACTGAGGTGCGGTCATTTGCAAACTAATCAATATGTCTGCCTGTTTGACACGCTTATTTACATGTAGACCTACACTTAAACAGATGCACGCCCGCACGCACAATAAAATTGGTCTAAAGTATATTTGCTTTCAAACAAGTAGAGAGTGATACTCATCAATGGCTGCTGATAATTACGTATTCAAGAAATTACTCGCTCCTACTCACACTTGCTCCTTCACATACTCTCACTTACATAGACACACACATGCAAATACATATGCATCATTAATCTAACTTCTAAACATACTTTGAAAATATGTCTCCCTCTCTCTCTATATATATATATATACTATGTCCATATCTACACATACACACACTTACACACACATATATATAGACATAGCGTATGCAACGATTATATAACTAGCAAATATAATCTATCTATCTATCTCTCTATCTATCAAAATGAACGGAGGGGTGAGGTATTTCTCTGCAATTCTCTTGTTTCTCGGTATTAATCCAAGAAACTGACAGTCGATTTATCTGTCCGAGCAATTTCGATTGATTATGTCGAAGACTTATCCAGTTTTATCCAATCGATTTTGAAATGCGGCTGTAGAAACGCGTATTTATTCAGACAGATTTTCCTTGCAATAACCAACCAGTATTTCAATGTAAAGAGCCGACTTATAAGATGTGTGCATATTTTTATTACTGTTTAAAAAATCTTTTTGACATGTTTTAGAGACAACTGGTCTTCGGGAATGTATGTCGTTTCTGAGTTCATCGGATTAAAATGTGTTTAAGAAATAACGAAAGGAGAAATTATAACATTAAACAAAACTTTGGAAAGCAGAAGTCGTTAAAGATTTAGAAAAAAATGTTTTTAATTTGTATTCGAAAAGGAAAGTGGTAATTTCACGTAAAAATTATAATGGTAAGCTGAAAAGTTCATCGGTCAAAAAGTTCATGGGATGACCTCATGTCTGCTGTTGATGACTTTTTTGAAAAATAAGATCCAAGCACTTCAACACGGATGGAATAAGTGAGTGGTTCGTAAGGAGGACTATGCTGAAAAATAATCCTTATTTGGTCATATTCCTTGAGAGTATTTTGGTCAGTCTATCGTGGTCTGTCTATGAACTTTTCAGCTTCTGTTAGCCTCATTTTGTCACATTCCATGAGATTATTTTGGTTTGCCTAAGAAGTTTTCAGCCATCCCCTCTACCTCTGTTTGGTTAGCCACAAAATAAAGCGTCAATGATTTTCTAAAAACTTAATTTTTTGGATATATTTCTTTCAAATTCTGGGTTGGAAAGTACGAAGGTATATTGAAAAGTTCCCAGCCTAAACCAGAAAGGAAATCTTTTTCTTGAAAGGATTGAATAAACTTAAGAAACTATATCCAAAGTATTTTAAACAGCTATATGAATATGTGAAAGGAAAGTAAAAGGCAAATGTGAGAAAAGCATTCAATGCAGATGGAGGGACACTTAACATGAAGAGAATAAGAAGGTGATGGACGCTTATTTGAAAGTTGCAAACGGTGTGAAATTGGCTGTTATGGGCCGGATCGGTGAATATAACATAATACATTATATCACATAACATATATACGTGTACATTCATGGCTCCAGGTCATTTATTTCTTGGCTGGACTGAGAACTTTTGGCACCACTTGTATTAGGCTTCTGCGCGAACGTAGATAAACAGAGTTGATGTTTTAAACAACACAGAGCCATGTCTACTTAAAGTGGGAAGCCTTAGAAAGTAGTAGACCAGTTCTACTTTGGCAGCCCAATCTCCTCTACTGAAAATAATGTCAGTATAGCCATGGAGAAGGGATGTATTGGTATTGACAGGTTGTCGATCATATGGACATCTGATCTCTTCGATAAAATAAGACGGGAACTTTTACAAGCTGTGACCGTGTCGGTACTACTATATGGATGCATCACCTGGACTCCAGAAGAAAGAGCTAGATGGGAGGTACACAAGAGTGCCATATGGTGTTTTGAACAAACCCTGGGGACAGCACCCTACAAGACAGCAGTTATATGATCACTTGCCTCCCATCTCACAAACTATCCAAGTAAGACGAGCAAGGAATGATGGGCACTGCTGGAGAAGAAAGGACGAAATCATAAACAACGTTCTTTTTTGGGTACATGGATTTCCTTGTATTTGCTGACCAACAAAGACCTACATACATCAGTTCTGTGTGGGCACTGGATGCAGTCTGGATGACCTGCCGAGAGCGATGACCGATAGGAACGGATGACGAAAGATTTAAGGGACTCTGAGCTACTTACACTACTTGATAATGATGATGAGGATAATGTAAAAGTTGGCGGCAAAAGTCAGCCCAAAACTGTTTTGTGCCAAATTTTCTGCATTCACTCGATAAAAAAATGTTTTTGTGCTCCCGACGTGAAGTAAACCAGGAAAAAATTATGCCTGTCTAGTACACTATGTACCACATATCAGAATTGTTGTTCGACAGTATTTACTTTGAATGAAATAAAAGAAAGTAATTTTGATTCTGGTAGACAATCTTTAATTGGAATTCAATCAACACAACACTTTATTGCTCCAAGAATGATTCCGAGTGTATCCGATGATATAGTGCGTCAAAATCTTTGGTCTGTTTTCACTTAATGACTAAGGTATCGTGTCAGAATCCATAAAAAAACAAATGCAGTATCATTTACAAAAAAATCTTCTTTTATCATTAAATAGAAAAATATTAAATTGATAGAGTGAACGAAACGATGGAAATGTGTTACATGACAAAAGAAATCATGACGTTGCAAATGAATCAGATTTAGTTATGTCAAGTTCAAACCGATCAGCGTCAACATTCTTGTTGAAAATGATCAGTAGAGAGTTATTTCAGCGAGAATATATATATATATATATATATATATATATATATATATATATATATATATATATATATATATATATATTTGAATAAGGTTTCAGGCATAACAGGGTGATTATATTTGATATGAGAGGATGACTGGTGAAAGGATGCAGACAAAAGGATTTTACCCGTCAGATCTACGTTTGACAGATCGGCGATGATCAAATGAAAATACTATGTCATTTTGATCGATACTATTGTCATCATTTCATTGTGACAAATGAGGAAGGGGAAAAAATTAAAATAATCATCAACACTATTACTATCATTCTATTCGTTAAAGTTAAATGTAATTACTGTTGTTTTGATATGAGTCGGAAACGAATCCTTATCAAATTATGTATTTGTTATAACAATTTGGCATTGATCTAACAATGTAATTGGGATAAGATAATAGGGTGATTCAATAAATAAGAGGTATCTATCTATCTATCTATCTATCTATCTATCTATCTATCTATCTATCTAAATGTAAACTGTATTATTTGGAAATGAATTATAACAAAAGTTATTTTAATCTAAAAAAATATTTGTTTAAAGGTTATTCAAAATGGCGGCAAATAAAGCTGAATGCTCTAGGTATGAGCTCTGTCACCTAACTTTTGGTGGCTGAGAAGTGCAAGCCATGTGAAATTTACATGAGCATGTTTTAGTTATAAAGTGTTCACAATTGGGTACATAGCTTTGCTACTACGAGCCAAAGCTGAAAAGACAACTCTTCGGTATAGAAAAAAATCCGAGCGCAGCGGTTAGTAAATGAGGTCATACTGACTGTTTTCTGGGACGTGAAAGGAATTTTCACTATTGATCTTGTTAATAAAAGTGCAACTGTAAATGGTGCTTCCCATTGCCAATTTCGTTGGCAAAATTCACTTTTTTAATTGAATGACCCTCGTATATTACAGAAAGCACACAAGGAAGAAACAAATACAAGGCAGATCTAGAGTTAGGTAATAAAAATAAATAGACAGATATCATGCTGTAAAAAATTACGATATACGCAATAAATGGAAACTACAGATACACAAATGCAAAGACTAATTTACCTGAAACACGTCAGTAATAAGAAATTGGCCTCGAGGCGTATTTTTAACAAAGGGTTAATTGTCATGAAGGTCATAACAGAAAAATGGGCTTTTGTATGCCTTTTAGCAACGTTCCAACATAGTTGTATAAAACAGATATTGTCGATCAAATTTTGTACGAGCTGCGAGAAATTTTCTGTTTCATTCTTATTTTCCTTCGTGTTGGGTGGGGGGATTAAACAACTTACCAGTATAAACCTTGGAGAATGGGGAACTCAGGATTAGATCTTCGAATTCTTGTTAGTCAAATTCTTTTGTACCAAGTGAGAAATGCAAATGAATAAATAAAGATAAATAAATAAATCAATGAAATAAGAAATAAATAAAATAAAACCAGTTCTGAACTTAATGAAAGTTAGATTTGAATTGCTACATCTTCGGTCAATTGGTCCTAGAAGTTAATACGATTGTCTTGGACAGAATTAGAGCATTATTAAATTTTATAATTCATAAAAATGATAAGAATTAAGATATTAGTGCAATTAGTCAATAATGATTATTAATGATTAATTGTATCTTATTTTTAAGGGTTTTAAAGGGTTTGTTCTCTGAACAAATTTTGACCACTTCTTGCATATGTGCAGTCTTGGATCATCTGGAAATTATTGTAATGTTGATTGATTTAATAGAGTTAACAGTGTAAATGCAAAAGTTTCAACTTATGGTTACGAAAATTAATATTTCTATCAATATCACCTTTATTATCATCGTCATCTTTAGTCGCAGCAATATTGTTATGAGAGTGTTGTTAGTGATGATGGGGATCATCATCATCATCATCATCATCATCATCATCATCATCATCATCATCATCATCATCAATAGCTTTGAAAAAACACTTTACAAAGTGGCGTTCAAAATAGCGGAAGAAAAGTGAAGAAGAATGCAAAAACGAAGCCGAGAAGAATGACTGTAAGAGGTTCAGAAATGAAATTGATGGTGGAGTTAACTTTGTTAAAGAACTGTTTCCAACTGGATTCAGGGGTGGAATAAAAATGACAACCGGATATTGAATAGGGTTTGTTTGCAACAATTTATCCGAGTAAAAAAATGTCAATGACAAAGTTAGGAAATAGTTATCATTAAGAATCTAGATAAGTATTTATTACACGAAAAAAATTTTGCTGTGATTTTTTAATTGCAAATAATTCCTAAGTTATTTCAATATTCAGTTAAATTCTGAAATGTGATACAATTTTATACAATTTACTCTATTTCCGAAAAAAACATCAGCGCTAAATGTAGGTTTAAAACAGTTTTCGATGTACTATCAAAGAATATTTAAGTGTAAAAAATGACAACTATTTCTTCACGAAGGAAGCTAAACTCAGTAAATACGAAACCAGCTCCAACTCTTGAAAAAGTTTCGATAAAACCTGTTAAATAAATATCTTTAATCTTTATTTCTACTTTCATTGCCAATAACAGATTCCTTTTGTCTCGTTTTGTCTCAGTTATATTTGATAAGATTCTGTTAAGTCTTGGAATTGGTAAGTGCCTTTGTTGTTACAGCAAGGGAAAGATCACAAAGAGATAAAAATGAAATTAAAACACGCCTACTACATTCAACTTATCAAGTTTCACCAAATAAGTATACCCTTTATATATATTTAAGCAGTTTTATTTTTGTTAACAGTGTTTCAATATTATAGACTTTAGTTGGAAATTACTCTTAACAATATCCACTTTGATTTTATAATGTTCTACTTGAAAAAAGTGTGGGTCATGGTTATCTTTCGATGGCTGTTTTATTCTCTTCTATAGAAGCCACTCTTATAGAGGAGCAGCAGTAGTTCCCCGATCGAACTAGCGATCCTGAGCGAAAAGTCGTCAAACTCACGTCCAGGACCCATTTGGGTATTGAGTTTGGTCGTCCATGGGTTTATTCAAATACCTTTACGTACATCATGCTGCTTCCCATGAGTACACACACACACACACACAAAAAAAAAAGGGTAATTTTGGTTTAAGTTTTAACTTAGTTAAAGTCCAACATTAAGGTACTTTCGTATGACTTTCACTAGTACTGACTTATACTCTTTTTTTTGCTGTATTGGGACTTTTCCAGGGTTTTTTATTTTTTTTATTTTTTTTTATTTTTCTACAGTTGGGGACCTAGCAGGCTTCAGGAATTATAGAGCTTAATTTTTTTTTTCTTTCCTCTCCTTTCTCTTGGGGGGGGGGGCTGTGGTAGCATTAGGCGTTCTAGGCTTTTTCTTTTTCTTCTAAACTACTGTTAGGGCTTTCTTCTTTACGAATTTTTAAATTATTCGATAGAAGATATTCAAAAACATTCTGCCTTGTTCGCTGACATGTGGATAGGCTAATATCAAATTGGCTTTATAGTAGAGTAAGCGTGTCTTTACATTTAAAACGCATAGTTTAAGCATTATTTCACAAACAAAATACAGCATAACATTTTGTAAAATTCAGCATTTTAAATTGATAGGACTTAAAGACATACTGACCAATATTGACATATTTCTTCCACTTGGCTCAGCGTACGGCATACCTAAAGAAACCGTAGCGGCAATAACGATTCTCTATAGAAACACTAAAGTAAAAGTACGATCACCAGATGGAGACACAGAATACTTCGACATTGTAGCAGGAGTACTACAAGGGGACACGCTGGCTCCGTACCTCTTTATCATTTGTCTAGACTACGTACTTAGAACATCGATTGACAAAATCAAAGAGAATGGCTTCGAACTGACGAAGAAAAGAAGCAGAAGATACCCCGCAACAACAATTACCGACGCCGACTACGCCGATGACATAGCGATACTGGCAAATACACCTGACCAAGCCGAAACACTTCTGCATAGTTTGGAACGAGCAGCAGCAAGCATAGGCCTCCATGTTAATGCACACAAAACGGAATATATGTGCTATAACCAAACGGGGGACATCTCCACTCTAGAAGGAACCCCTCTTAAACTAGTAGACAAATTCACGTACCTAGGAAGCAGCGTCGAATCAACCGAAAAGGACATCGAAACGAGGTTAACGAAAGCATGGACAGCTATCAATAGGCTATCGACTATATGGAAATCAGACCTAACCGATAAAATGAAACGCAGCTTCTTCCAGGCAGCAGTCACATCGATACTGCTATATGGATGCACTACATGGACGCTAACAAAACGGCTGGAGAAGAAACTAGATGGCAATTACACAAGAATGCTGCGTGCAATCCTGAACAAGTCCTGGCAGCAACACCCCACAAGACACCAACTGTACGGCCACCTGCCCCCTATCACGAAAACTATTCAAGTTAGACGAACCAGACATGCAGGACACTGCTGGAGAAGCAAAGATGAACTCATAAGAGATGTACTCTTATGGATCCCCACACATGGCCGCGCAAAAGCAGGACGACCAGCTCGAACGTACATTCAGCAGCTCTGTGAGGATACAGGTTGTTGTCCTGAAGACCTACCTAGGGCGATGAACGATAGGGAGGAGTGGCGAGAGAGGGTCAGGGATATCCGTGCTGCCAGCACGATATGATGATGATGATGATGACTTGAAAAAATAAAATCGTTGTATCTGGTTTTATCATTTTACTTAGGGTTGACTTATTTATACAACATATCTTTTGTTTAATCGTTTAAAAAATCAACTTAATTGATTTGTAAAATAATTAGGAAAAAGTCCTTTTCTTAAATAATAATTTTTATTTTCATTTTTGATTTACTTTTACTCGAAATCATGATCAAATATGTTCTTGAGCTATATTTTGGTAAGAATCATCTGACAAGCAAGATTTGTTTCTGTTCTGGGTTTTATCTAAAATCATTCCTTAAACGATGGGGTAGTATTTCAAGGTCAGATAATATAAAATTTATGTTTTGTATTTAAATCAGAAATGAAGGAGCTGAAATTGATCCTTTGTTGATTACTGATAATTTGACTCCAAAAAATGTGAACCGATTATACGCAAAAGTTCTTAATTTGGATATTCGTTTCATAAACAGATTATAATATTGCTTAACTGATTGTCTGTCTCAATCTAATGATGAAGGCCCGAAACAAACAATAAAAAGTGAAGATACAGAAATGTAGACTGCTATACACATCTTGGCTGCTATATTCATAACGTAGCTCTCCAGCCTTCTTCAGGCACCTTTTGTCGTACTCGGTAACCTTCTGAGAATTCCGAACGTAATCCTTTATTGGAACCACTTAAGTTAACTTCAGTACAGCGGCGTGAATGTTGTAAGTATAGCAACAAAGATGAGTGCAACCATCCGCAATGTATAGAGAATAATAATAATAATAATAATAATAATAATAATAATAATAATAATAATTCATCTCAGAAATATTGACAAAGTAGATGTAACATACTGTAAGTATTTAAATAATTGAAGTTGTCTCTTCTCGGGTTAGGAACTCTTTTTAGTGAGATTTAAGGAAGAAAAAGAAAAGAAAAAGAAGTAGGGAAGCATAAACAGTTTCCCCCCCTCTCTCTCTCTTGCAGCGGTCAACAAATTTTTACTGGTTAATAAACTAGTAAAACAGAAGAAAACGATTTGCGTCTGTTCGTACCAGCAAACAAGAGATCACACATACTTTTCGACAAAAATTGACTTTATTTTCCCTGTGAAATTCTTTGGACTTGGGAAGTTCTTGTTTCAGGATCAATAAGGTAGCAAGATGGGAATTACATAAGGATGCTACAAAACAGCAGCTGTGCAGCCACTTGACTCCGATCTCATAAATCATCTAAGTAAGATAAGCAAGACATGATGTGCACTGCTGGTGAAGTAGGCAGTTTGATGAATCGAACTCTTAAGAAGTTTTTTTATGTTTTCTTTGTTTATTTTGTATTTTCTGTGGCTCAAGAATACTTGCATTAAGTATAAAAATAAAACATTGTGGTGTTCAACTTGTTTTGTTAAAAATAACATTTTATGATGAGAAATAAACATTTTTTAGGGTGGTCAAATACTTTCGACTGGCAGTGTAATAAAAACAATTTATCGTAATACTGTAGATCCGCAAGCGTTATAACAACCGTGCTAAATATCCGCTGAAAGAGCTTCTGGTAAAGTAAAAACGAATGAAAAAAACCAACGAATATAAATGTGGCAAAATGTTTTACGCTGAATAGCGAACATCAGATTACCTGAACGTGAAACGTTTACTCGCCATTATATTAGTATTTTGATACCTTTTGAAATCTCTCTCTCTCTCTCTCTCTTTATATATATATATATATATATGTGTGTGTGTGTGTGTGTGTGTATATATATATATATATATTGATAAACATACATGTATTCATTAAGATATATAAATTAGTAGTTACTCATGATTACATACGTTCATAAGAGCGCGCATGCGCGTGTGCGTGCGTGCGCGCGTGCACACACACACACGCACACACATAAACACATATACGTTTCCTACTGGATCAGCCACAATAAATACTAAAAGAATCGCCATCTTAACTAGACCACAATTACGTTATATTTTAATAAAACTTAAGTAAAGCCATTACCTTGTTTATCTTTTATTTCTCCTATTTTGATTTTTGTATCAATCAAACATCCATTATAAAAGGTTTTGATTACTTACGCCCCAATCATTATAGGAATGTTCGTCACGAATTCAGCACCCTTCCAACTTGTGGGAAATACCAATCTTATCGAATAAAGAAAGTCTTCTTTTAATAACTCACAATTAAATGACACTCCTCTCTGGAAAATTCTTTAAAAAATCTAATCAACAAATTTTAAATTCTAATTTCTTTTGTAAGGCACAAGTTGGGTTATTTTTTTGGGATAGGCCATGAATAACCTCCTGTCTGAAATTGATAACCACCAATATTGTGTTCTGGGAAAAATTAATCTTCTTGTTACCATAAAAAAAAAACTTGATTCACGTGGGCCATTTAATATGATGTTTCCTGTGAGGAAAGGGCACTTTGTCAATGTTGGATTCACCTATTTGGAATTACTTATTTGGATCTTTTATCCCTCCGGATTTAATGCTAAACTGTAATGTGTACTTTTTATTGACTCGGAACTTGATACCAATCAGTTGTGAGTTAACTTGATCTAAATCACTTTCCACAAGTTTATTCTCTCTATTACTGTTTAATATGCTATAATTTCTAGCACAAATTCCGTTAACTCAGTCGGCTGGGCCAGTGAAATACACCGATTGCATCTCTCCCTAATGAGTGTCCTGATTATGACATCTGATGGTAAAGCTCCACTCTTGGAGCTTTGAGGACATGGAGTACCTCTTCATTACCATTGCTCCCAGGTTCACTCTGACCTGGTGTTGTATCACCTGATAGGTCTTATCTGTGGGTCAAATAGAACTGTTTGACATTTAAACAGTGTACAGACAAATGACTGATGTGAAATTGTTACTGTTACAAAGCAATATTTGAAACCATCTAACCGTGTGAGAAAAAAATGAGCTCGGCTCTTTTAAAAATGTTATCAACAAAATGTGTTTACAAATTATGCATTTGATATGAATATTTAGGATTTGGCATTAAATAGTCTACAATGGTTGATATACTAAAATACCAACCCAACCCAACCAGACCAAACCAAACTAAACCAAATAAATTCTACCCATAAGCACTTTACAAAATCGAATGGGTTAAAAACAGAAATATTTTCAACCTGCACAGTTAAGTTTGATTCAACCTCTTAGAGACAGAGTGAATGGATGCCAAATGCATCCTACATTCAAGTACGCAGACTGAAAAGCATATTATGAATCATTTTCATGTTAGAACATTAGAAACAAAAGAATAATTCAAATTATGAATGATATAATTTCATTGAAATTTCATTGAAAAAGTACAGCAGAACTATTTTCCATAGATTTATCCCAAATGTCTGAAAGCGAGTTTACACAGAACTGGTAGGTAATCGGTTAATAAGAAGCAAAAAATTATGATAGTTTAAATTGATAATTATATCCTTTCAGAGCTACAGTAGATTCGGTAAAATGTTTCTATTTGTCCAATTTAATAAAACTTTTCACAATTTAACCTTAAAAAATAAATTTCAAAATCAAGGAAACATTTTTGGCATTTTTGGATGACGTGAGAGGTTTGAGCAATTTTTTCCTATTTTCGGTGAAATTTTCAAAAAGAAGAAAGCGGCATTTGTTTTTATTTATCTGATTATTATTCAGTAGGTCAAGGGAGATAATTTTTAAATCCTATAAACAATGCCGTGTTTGTAAATTCCAAAAGTAGCTAGCAATTCAGCTTATAATCTTATTAACTAGCGTTTTGTAAATAAGGCAAATTAGATCGCAATATATTTCATGTTTTGAAATGTTTTCAAAGACGCATTTCTGGTTGAGAAGAAATACTAATTCTTATTATTTAATAAGCTTTTCTTAGTTTAGCACATAGAATAAGAATTGGTATCAGAGTACAAGTATGGAGTTCCTAGCGAGAATCGAAATCACAATTACCCACTTCTAAGTAATTGATCCTAGATTGGCTATATATTCTTTAAATCATGATGAGATGCTCACCGCTCAAAAAAAAAAAATTCTTTTTGGTTAATATAATAGTTCCATTCTTTCATTATGCACGAATTATCATTAGTTTATCATCAATTTGTGTTGATTACTCTTTTGTCTTCACAAGATTTAAAAAACCCAAACTTGATCGTATATCATGAAAGCAATGATTTTCCAGAGTTGTAAATAATTGCGCATCACGAAAGAATCTATTTTCCAGACTTGCAAGTAATTTCGCACCAGAGAAAGAGTAATTTTCCTGAGTTGGAAATGATTGCGCCTTACGAAAGGAGCTATTTTCTAGACTTGCAAATGTATGCACAACCCGTAAGCATCTATTTTCCGACTTGTAAGTGACTGCATATCACTGGCAGAGCGAGTTTCTCATTTGCAAATGAATGGAGCTACGGAAGGATCTTTTTTTCAGAGTTACAAATGATTGCATTAAACTAAAGGAGCAATTTTTCAGGCTTGCGAGTGATTGCATATCGCCGAATAAGCAATTTTCCAGAGTTGCAAATGATTGTATATCACGGAAAGAGCTATTTTGTAGACTTGGAAATGAATGCACATCCAGGAAGAATATATTTTTCTGACTTGCAAGTGATTGCACAGTACCGAAGAAGCGATTTTACTAGGTTTCAAATGATTGCGTCTCACCGAAAGAGCTATTTTCCAGACATGAATACAATTTCACATTATGAAAGAAACAATTTTCCAGAGTTGCAAATGATTACACATCGTGGAAGGAGCGATTTTCCAGCTTTGAAAGTAACTACACATCACGAAAGGAATAATTTTCTAGAGTTGCAAATGATTGCACATCACAGAAGGTTCTATTTACAGCTTTGCAAATGTTTGTCAATCATACAAGGTCAAGAAAACCTTAAAAATAAGTCGAGTGCATTTAAAGATTTTTTTCCAAGATTTCGAAAAGGATAAGAGTAATAAGAGGAATGGGATGAATTGGCGAGTTTTGAATTTTTCTAGCTCACTCTGTGCCACAAAACCTATGTTCTCTTTCTTGTTAGGCTAACTACTCCCACATGATTCAATATCCACCCTAAAGCACTCTACCAGACTCGCCCCATCCCCTCTGCAACAGGAAGAGGAGTGCAAAAACTACTTCTGTCTTCTGCTTTACCGTAATTCAAGCCGTTGTTTATCTGACGGAAAAGAAAAGAAAACAAAAAGCAAAACATATGTGTGTGTGTGTGTGCATACTTGTGTGTGTATGTGTGTGTACACATGTACGTGTATATATATATATATATATATGAATGAGCGTATATTTGCATGTGTGTTTGTGTGTACGTGTTCAGATATTTATAAAATATATATATATAGTGCTCAAATGTACACATGCTGTCTTTTATATACAACTCTGTGGATACATAAACATGTGCATCAACACACACATACTTGCACGCATATATATGCACCTAAGAACAAAAATATATTCTGATAAAGTATATTTGAAATCAAGCATCATAACTAATATAGAAAATGTTGTTTGATTGCAAAATCGATAAAACATTGCAAATCTTTCGAATATTTCGACGCATTCACAGCGCAGAAAATGCTTAAAGTTTTCTTTCGATTTTAAATGTTTTTTTTTTTAATTTCACGAACATAACTATAGATGCGTGCGTGTAAGGATAAAAATTCCTTTAAGTAAACTCATGAATGTAGGTCCTTTCTTTTGTTATATACGCATCATTGTTGGTTCAAACGCTTGTTTGAGCGAGCTTACGTACGTATATTCATGCATGTGCAAGTGTGAGTATTTGTATATGTGTATGATTACGTGCGTGCTCATATGTAAGCAGGTGTGTGTGTATTTTTGCGTTCATGAAAATACTTGTGTGCATGAATGTGTGTCCTGGTGCAGGTATATATTTGTGTGTGTGTGTGTGTGTGTGTGTGTGTGTGTGTGTGTGTGTGTGTATTAGTATGTTAGTTCAGATTTGGTTTAATGGCATATCAACCTTTGTAGGTAATTAATGTCGGGCTTGTTTTTATAGATATGATTTGTTCTAACTCTAATAATTCTATTTAATACTAATCATTTGTTTGCACACAGTTAAATGATTTCAAGTATTGCTATTCAACAGTAATAATTCTATTTAATATTTACGTAGTTAAATGGTTACAAGTTTTGCTCTATTACACCAAAGATTCTATTTAATATTAATCATGTGTTAGCACACGGTTAAATGGCTTGAAAGAACTAATAATACTCCTTTAGTACATGATTGAACAGTTCTGTTTGACCTCTAGATGGGACCGTAACATACTTATTTGACCCATAGATAGGACCCAAACAAGTGCTACTACTCCGGGTCAGAGTGGACCTGGGAGTAATGGCAGTGAAGGATTACTGCACATTCTCTAAAGCTCCAAGACTGGAGCCTCGCCATCAGATGGCTTATTTGTCTCGTTGGAGGAGGTGTCTTACCTCTGTACAGCGGTGTACTCAGCATATTCTCCAATTCCAGCCGGCTGGGCTTGAATGTGTTTGCATGTATTTGTAAATGTGTACATGTGCGTGTGTGAATGCGTTTGTTTTTGTGTGTGTATTTGTATGTATTTGTATACTTGTTGAGCGTATGTGTGTGCATGCACATGTGTGTTTGTATGTATTTTCATACGTGTATGGGTGTATGTGCGTGTGGGTATGTGCGTTCGTGTTTTTGTGTATGTGTTTGAGTGTATATTTGTATTTGTGTATATGTTCGTGTATGTGTGATTGCCTCACCATTAAACCCATAAAACCATAAACTGTTGTCATAGAATAAAACCATCCTTGATTATCAGAGAAGCAATCCTTTCAGATAAAAACAGAATCATAGCATCAATCTGCCATATTCCTTACTTCATCGTCATTCTTTCTTTTTTCTTCTTAAGATGCAGCCAAATTATCTACACGCAATTAAAATGTTGGCATAATCTTTTTTTTGTTACAGAATATGAAATATTTTTTTTTGCATACATTTTATTTCTGCTTTCTGTTCAGCCATTTTGAATTCTTGTGAAGATTTATTTTATAATCTAAAAACTTTAAACTAGCAGTTTTAATATAAAAATTAACTGTAAAAATTGTCTTTTGAAATTTGCTGCATAAAAAGACAATTAAAAAAATTACATTTTGTTAAAACTGGATTGTTCACTGAATTTTTTTTTTACTGTATACTTAATAATCTAACAAGTCAGACTACATTTCTCCCCCCCTCTCTCTCACACACACACGCACACACACACACACACACACACACACACACACACACACACACACACACACACACACACACACACACACACGTACACACACAAGTAAATACACGTAAAAGAATATACACAAAATCTACATTTATGAATTCGTATAGGTGCTGCTAGTAGGGTAACGGTTATCGTCATATGAAATGAACCTTGACCCGAGTTCAAATCTTAGACTAGTCTATTAGCATTTCCCATAGCGCTAATACTCTTAGGAAATTAATGAATAAGACAATTCTTCCTCCTGCAATGGGTAAATAGTAGGATTGACTAAATTTTTGATATGACAACCAATCTAGGAGAAAGGTAACAAGGCATTCAAACCAGTTGTACTCCGCTTTAAAAGTGACACTGGAATCATCCAGTGGAGGGGTTCAGTAAATAAAATAAAGACAGGTAGACATATGCATACACTTACTTAGATGGAAAATCGTATAGAAGTTATAAATTCATTTTTTAATGCGTTCTCTATCGTCAAAAACCGTCCGTTTATCTTAGTCCTCTATGTCAAATATCTACAGTCTTTGCCATCACCACAAATCCAATATCTATTTTTTTCTCTTCATCTCACTTTCTAATCGTTTCCCTTCAGATTGATCTTTTTCCTCTTTACCGAGCTTTCGGCGGGAAACAACAAACTCTGATCGTTCTCGGTCGTCTTGTTGGCTTTCTGTCATTTTCAGCCTTTCTTTTTATGACATTCACTAAAGTGAAAGAACTTTTCTGTCGGATAACTCATCGACATTTGTCTAGCATTACAATAAACTCGTGCGGCGTCTGAACTATTCTAACCGCCGTGTCAATAATATTGCCTGACTGTATCATTTGCACTTTAATGAAACGCTTGGAGAAAAAGCTTGATGAAAAGTACACAAAGATGCTGCGTTGTGTTTTGAACAAATCTCGAAGGCAGCGACCTACAAAACAGTGGCTATACGACCATTTACCTCCCATCTCACAAACCAACTGATTATGACGAGTAAGACATGCTAGGCACTGCTAAAGAAATAAGCGACGTTTTCCTATAGAATCCTATTCTTGGAAACACCAGTGTTAGCAAAAATTTCATAAGCTCTGTGTGGACTTAAGAAAAACGATCCCCGAGAGGGAGGGATGATGACGAAGAGAGAGAGAGAGAGAGAGAGAGAGAGAGCAGGGGCTCGAACTATCAGCACGTCTTGATGATGATGAGGATGAATGTTCAATATATCAACAAAACTCACCTGCCTTAAATCAGAATCTGATCTGCGGATTCTGAGCTTTGAAAAGCTAATGCTTCACGAACAGAATTGATTCTGAAGATCTAAATACTCCTGGGGTCATAGATTTAATTTAACAAAAAACAAAGATAGATTTTGTTTTTAGGGTGTTTAATAATATCTATGAATAGAAATCATTTTCATTTCCTTCTATTAGAATGGTATGTAGAAAAATAAGATTTCAAGTTTTAGCAGAGAGAGAGAGAGAGAGAGAGAGAGAGAGAGAGAGAGAGAGAGAGAGAGAGAGAGAGAGAGAGAATAAAAGACAATTATATAAAAAAGAAAAGGAAATAGAGTGAGAGAAACGCGCACATATTTGTGTGTGTGTATGTGTGTGTTCTACGTGAAATTCTTATGCAAATGTGTCGGTGAGTGCGACGACAGCGAGGCACGTTCAAAGAAAAAAGGAAAGTGTCTTTATCATTGCTTGCCCGGCCCATCTTTTAGGGAAGAGGAGCCATATATTCCTGCATTCTAAGAATTCCTTGACTTGTCAGAATTCCGTCCGAAATAAACTAAGAACATTATGGAATATTATCTAAGAGAAATTTGAAAACAGAAAGAAAGAGTGAAAGCAAGTGTGTTGGGTATGAGGGTGCAGCTCAACCTGGTAAAATCGACAATTATAAAAGAAAAAAAAACTAACACACACACACACGGAAAAGAAACAAGAAATAACAAAGCTGGCTCTTTCTAGTCAGAAGCAGATATATTGGCCAATAATCTTCCAGTCAAGGTACACACACACACACACACACACACACACACACACACACACACACACACACACACTTGCACTCATACATATACACACACACTTATATAAGCATACACACACACAAACTAGATGGGACGTCACAAAACCAATGAATGTTGAAAAACATTTTTAAAAACTGCTGACTCCGTGAAGGAGGAAGAAAGTTTAGTAAAGTGTTTTATCAAGGGGGATGGGATAAGGGAGTTCACACCTTTCCTAAGTGAACGTGAACATAACAACGCGATTGGAGTTTGAACTCGTTTACTACGATGTCGCAGTACAGAATGTTATACCAGGAGAACTCTCCCCAAAGAAAGAAAGAATGGAAAAAAAGAAAAAGAAATAAGAAATAAGTCTCTTATCCAACACACATGTGCACGCACACATACACACAGATACACGAATGCCCATTACACACACACACACACACACACACACACACACACACACATATATATATATATATATATTCCAAACAACATCTCTTTTGTTTTACGACTCTATCCAGTTTCACAAATTTTCTGACCTTCTTTATCCATTTTCATTCTTTGCCGTCGAGATTCCATCATGTGATTTGTGAGTAGAGGTCACCGCCGCCGTCGCTGCTTATTGAAATTCTTTTCAGATATTCAAGCTATTTTCAAACCATTGTGCCCACTCCCTCAGTGCCACACACACATAAGACGCATACGCACCTATGTAAGCAGGCATATACAAATAGAGACCGTAAGCCTGCACACACACACACACACACACACACACGGAGTAAGAGAAGAGAAAATGAGAGAGAAAGAGAGAGAGAGAGAGAGAGAGAGAGAGAGAGAGAGAAAGTGGGGTGTGTATGTATGGGAGAGAGAGAGAGAGAGAGAGAGAGAGAGATTGGTTTGGTTTCTTTGTTTAATAGCATATCAACCTTCATGGGTTATTTCATACCAAAACCATGTTTGTAGAAGAACAGCAGTGGTAATATTTAACCCAAACTGTGAGGATAAGGGTTTTTAAATCTTTCACAAGAGTGTTAATCCAAAAGTGAACGTTATTGCGCGACTGGAGTTCAAACTTGCTTACTTCGAGGCTGTAGTCTAGCATTAACCCTGTCAATGGTAAACCTGCCCATAAGAGAGAGAGAGAGAGAGAGAGAGAGATTATTTTTATTATTTACCAAACCTTCTCTAATTTGGCACAATGCTATAGTAATGGAACTCCCTTGAGAATCGAACTCCCAACTCTCATAGGCAATTGGTCACTAATACATTTAACAAATCCCATAATAATCATAACCAATACTAGTATTATACTTCAATAACTTCACTGCCATGTGTTGAAAGACAAATCTATTTTGCGCCCAAAATATCTATTTTTCAAAATAATCTCCTTCCTTGTCAATGCACTTAACACAACGATGCTTCAGAACTAAAATATGATGCAGTGAAAAACCCAGATAAAAACTGCTCTGTTAGAGTACTGATTTATTGATCCATCATCCTACTCACATGTGCTTTGTATATTCTTTCTTTCTTTCTTTCTTTCTTTTGAAGTCTTTCTCCTGCTTTGTTTTTCAAACTCATTTTCTTTTTTCTTTCCTTCTTTCTTATAATAACAACCATGTGGCATTCTTTGCCCCGAGACCATCGACCCCACCACCCCGGCCTTTACTTTTACGGGCATGTGTCTATAAAGATACTATTCGAGTCCTTTTCTGCCAACTTCATTTTACTGTACAACTATTCCTTATGACGTCATTCTAAGTAAAAGGCGTGAATTACAAAGCATCATCACGTGTGGCACTTTGGGTCATGTGGTCTGGGAGCAGACTGACGCCGACGTCATCTGTCTTCATTCAAACTTCGGTTCATTTCGGGAAGATTCGTATTTGATTTGAATTAAGATATTCGCGACATACTTATGTTGTTTTTTTTTTTGTTTGTTTGGAGCTTTTTGTTTATGTTATTTCTATTCTTCCATTAAGTTAATTCTTTCTTTCTTTCTTTCTTTCTTTCTTTCTTACTAAATCAACAGTGAAAATTTAAAAAAGTCACAAGACATTGTAAAATTTCAAGCTGATTCAAAAAGTCACAGACTAAGACTATCAATATACCATTTACAGGCGTTATTCAAATTCGAGTTTGTCAGGAATTTCGTTTGTTTGTTCTGCAGTGATTCTCAAGGTTGCACGTTTTCGGAAAGGCGATATTGTATAAGAGAAATCCCGTTGAAAATCTCTGCGACAACAAATTCCAAAAAGAATAAACTGGAATGAAAAATCGAAAAGAATTGCCAAATATTGTTAAAAACCGAATCTCTTCATATCCTTGTTATAAACATTTTGACTGATCCATTCATCGATCAACGTCAGGCAGATAATCAGTGATGAAAAACAAAACAAAATGCGGAAAGATAATCACACACACACACACACACACATACACACACACACACACACACACACACACACATGTATATTGCCTCCATTTTGGCTTTTCTTTTAAAAAAATAAGTTACCTTTTTTTCTCTGATGAATTATACGCCTGAAGAGAGCAGAAGAATAGTCTGACGTAACGAAATGTTTACAACAGAAAAAGTACAAAGAAGACATAAGGTTGCCTCGGTCATTATTCGGTATGTATTTACGCTCCCTCCGCCCCATGACACAAGCAGGATGCGATCAAGGTCAATTTTTCAGCGGAGTATAAGTGATTTGAAATCAGAGTTTTCTTTTTCCTGGACTAGTTGCCATATCCAGGTTAATGAGACCATTCTTCCCGATAAATCATCCAGAGCTGGAGGGAGAATAACTGGATTCATACATTTTTCAAGGGTATTAGCCCTACAAGTTTTAACGAGGTGTTATTTCGTGGATAACACCCGTTTCTTATAACGCGTTAGGTTATCCAAAAGAAAGTAATCACACGCAGAATATTCGGTAGGAAACAGAACAAGTCAATTTAAATGATAAAGATATTTAATTGTACACAATCCGAGTAGGAACTGAGTTCATACTCTAGGCTATACAAGAATCACATGAGTTCAAGGAACAAACAGAAAAGTCCATACGGCAAAAAGGTGGAAACCTCTTACTCTTCTCAGGTCTGGAATATAAAGGATAGAAGCCCCATGTTTAGTCTCCCAACAGCTCGATGTAAAATGCAAACAGTCTCATCCAGGAGTTGAAGTCGTGTCGCTGAATTCATTTCCTTCGTCGCTAACTATTACACCACGAGTAACATTCGATGTGTATAATGTGTGTGTATGAATATATAAATATAGAAGCCTTAATAGAAATACAAAATTTTATAATTATAAACAAATGCACTCACAAACATGTATACATGCATGTATGTTAAACAATGATATTGTGTTTATTTACACACTTATCTAAATATGTCACAAATATAGTTGTTATTTTTGTGAAGATGTAAATTATTCAGCTCCTTACAAGGGTCGGTTAAAAAGTTCATAAGCTGACCAAGATACTCGCATGGAATGCAACTAAATAAGGTTTATTTTCCAACATTGTCACCTTTTATAAGAAAATGAGTGGTTTAATCTTTAATTCATACAAGAATTAGTATAAGTTCGTTTTCTTTGTTTAATGGCATATCAACCTTCGTGGGTTATTTAATGCCAAAGCTATCTTTGCAGAAGAATAGTAGTCGTACTATTAAACCAATACGTGGGGTGGGGATAAGAGGGTTTATACCTTTTCAAAAGGCATTAGTTCGAAAGTGAACGCAATAGCCCAACTGGAGTTGGAATTCACTGATTACCATGACGCAGTCCAGCATGTTAGCTACTTGAATTATTCTGGTTCGAAATAATCGGTTTTTTTTATGTATGGATCATTGTGTTGTATCTGCGTACTTAACCGAGGATTGAAGTGTCACTAGATGCCACTTCTGTCTTTAATCAGAGTGTAATAACTTTACACATGAAACCCATTTTAAAACCCATTAAAAGTTATTTTTAAGAGTGTAACGCATAATACGCCCCTCATAAATTAATAAATTAATTACTAAATAAATAAGTAAATAATAAAAACTAAAACAAAAAGCCTAAGAAAACAGATGTATGCATATATTGGCAATTAATTTCATTTCAAAATTTGTATATTCATATTTCAATTTATTTCATATAATTATTTAGTTTGATTTCCACGGTACGGATAATTCACTGTGATCCTTGGCAGAAGTAGACAAAAATATTACTTTGATCCTAGACAACGCGTATACGTACTATATATTTATCTTAGTTGAAAATACAGATTGATGAACACAGAGAGGAAGATGAAATAAACAAATAAACAAACAACCCCCCACCAACAATCAAACAAAACAAACTGAGAAAGTCATACTGTTTTTTTAATTTTTATTAATAAACAGATTGATACTAGGGCGAGTAAAAGTCTTGCAACGTTTTGGTAACGTGAGGAACAATTTGGCAGCGCCAGACCTTTCGTATAACAAAAGATTTGGTTACTTCTGTGGCATTATAGGCCAGTTAGAACTCGTAAAGCATAAGTTCCTAAATTAGACTACGCTGCACGTTCATCAGTGGGGTAGCTTTCAACTCGCACACAGATTGAAGCAATACACAACGTGTCAGCACACCAACTACGGCGATACTACTGACCACAGAAAGTCCCTACTACAGCTTGAACTACTTCGGTCATGTAATATATCCGCTGAAAACTAGAACGTACCGAAATATCGCAAAGTCATTAAGCATTGCTCTCTCAGTGAGAATCAGATTAACTATACAGTATATATTTTCGTCCGTAAAATGAATTACATTTATGACCTCATAAAGATGAACATTGAATGAAATGCACATAAAGTTGGACAAAAATGTGAATGATTATTCTCCACATTATATATTTCCCGCGTATTTCACTGATTTAGACGCGTCCTTAATTATTTTTCTCATTTGTTTAGAACATCGTGTGGGTCCATTCCTGTCTAATGACATCTATGTATAAAAGGATATCAGCTTATTTTAGTGTAAAATCTGTCAAAGCTTCTTTACACGAGCAGATTGGATTGCCTGGTATGTCACGAAAGAAAAGAAGAAGAAAAAAGGTCACTCGGTGTGTGTATGCGTGTGTGTACGTGCAGAACAGATGCCTCTTCCCACCCAAGGTTGCGGGAAGAACTTTTCTTTTGTTGCCGTCAGGGTTCTCGTCATATTTTTTTTTAGCGAAGGAAGGCTAAGAGCTGAAGATGACATGATTGAGATTGTACCCGCAACGGAATTGCAGAAGTCGTTGTCGTCAAGAATATTGTAATTATGTTTAGTAAAGTTATTTACTTGCAACAGCTGCATAATAATAATAATAATAATAATAATAGGATCCAGAGGCACAGCAAAGCTACTTTACACATCCTAAACGAGAGCAAGACCAGACGCAAAAGTTTAGCTATGGCCTGGACTGACTACAAAAAGGCATATGATATGATTCCCCATAGCTAGATAATAAACAGCCTCAAAATGTACAAAATATCACATGAAGTCATAAACTTTATCGAAAAAACCATGAAAACTTGGAGAGTGAAATTGACAGCAGAAGGAAGAAGCTTAGCTGAAATAAAGATCCAAAGAGGTATTTTCCAAGAAGATGCTCTATCACCCTTACGATTTATAATTGCCATGATGCTACTTAACCACATACTTGGAAAATGCTCAGTAGATCGGAGGAAAAAATCAATCATTTAATGTACATGGATGACATCAAACTATTTGCAAAAAATGAAAAAGAACTGGAAACTATAATACACGCAGTTAGAATATACAGTCAGGACATAGGAATGGAATTTGGCATTGAAAAATGTGCCATGTTCGTAATGAAGAGTGGCAAACGACATCTGATGGACGGAATGGAACTACCAAATCAAGACAAGATTAGAACACTCGTAGAAAACGAAACCTACAAATACTTGGGCATCTTGAAGGCTGACACCATCAAGTGGAAATGAAAGACAGAATTCAAAAAGAATATCTCAGAAGAACTAGAAAACTACTCGAGACAAAACTCTCTTGCAAAAACCTTATCAAAGGAATAAATACCTGGGCTGAACCACTCGTTAAATATTCCGGACCTTTTCTCAAGTGGACCAGAGATGAACTTAAGAAAATGGACCAAAGAACTAGAAAACTAATGACAATGCATAAGGCATTACATCCCAGAGACGATGTTGACAGACTATAAGTATCAAGAAAAGAGGGAGGAAGTGGACTTGCCAGCATTGAAGACAGCGTTGACGTATCGATACGAAGACTACATAGAAAAACACGAAGGAGGACTGATTACAGCCATCAGAAACGATACTAATAACACGATAGACAACATAATTGCTATAACTAGGAAACAAAAATGTGAGGAAAAACAACTCTCTGGGCGCTTTAAACGATTTATAAACAACCTCTCACACGACAAAACTCGGACATGGCTAAAAAAAGGAAACATTAAGAGAGAAACAGAATTTCTCCTAATAGCAGCACAAAACAACGCCGTAAGAACCAATCATATCAAATCGAGAATAGATAAGTCACAAAAAAATAGCAAATGAGGCTATGCGGTGACAGAGATGAAACCATCAATCACATAAGCGAATGCAGCAAATTAGCGCAGAAGGCATATAAGACTAGACACGACTGGGTCGGCAAGGTTATCCACTGGGATATGTCGCAAGAAATTTAAATTTGACTATGCACAACCCTGCCCCTGTCCTAGAAAATGACACATATAAACTCCTATGGGACTTTGACATACGCACGGATCACCAAATCTGGGCCAGAAGACCAGACCTAATGATAATCAACAAAAAAAAAAAAAAAAAAAGAAGAGAAATTGCAAAATTGTCAACTTTGCTGTACCGGTTTTGGTACTAAAGAATTATTAAAGGGCCTGGAGGGCTTTGAAGTTGGCGGACGTGTGGAGACCATCCAAACGACAGCATTATTGAGAACGGTCAGAATGCTGAGAAGAGTCCTGGAGACTTGAGGAGATTTGCTGTCACTCAAACTCCAATGGAAAAATTCTAAAGGAGTAAATAATAATAATAATAATAATAATAATAATAATAATAATAATAATAATTATTATTATTATTATTAGTAGTAGTAGTTGTAGTTGTAGTTGCTGTGTTAGAAAATGAAGTTTTCGTGAAAACTGACTTAGAAGTACAGACTATCCAGTTATCATTTTCAGTATGATTTCTTCTTATGTATCCGGTTGGTCAGGCTGATTGCCACAAGATAAGAAATGAGAAAATGACTTTTGATCAAAGTAGAATGTGTTAAAAATCAGATTATTGCTGATAAAATGTTTGTTATTCATTGGGTACCCATAACAAGACGGGTACAAACACCCACACATATAGTGACATATCCACAAACATACACATGTATATGCTCGCATACACACACACACACACACACACACACACACACACACACACACATATATATATATATATATATATATCATTTGATTTCTGATAGAATGTCAACTGAAAATATGAAATACAAAATAGATGAGCCTACTTAATCTGTTATGTTTGTGCAAGGCGTATATGTTGAAAACCACACTTTGAATTTTCTGCATTTCATTATAGTAGAAACAACACGATCCCTCAAAATATGAATAAAGCAGTGATAGTTTCATAAAAGACACGTACCGCAGACAACCTCATTATCATAGATTTTCTCTCAATGAGGGAAAGCGAGTAGATTTAGAAGTTTTAAAAAATTCAAAATATTTCGATGAAAAATTTCAAAAGAAACTAAAAACGAAAAAAAATCAACAAAAAAATCCAAAAAACAACAAAAAACAAGCCTCACCCACCAAAAAAAAAAAAAAAAAACCAAAACAAAATAAAACCAAAAAACAAAACAAACACTTCCCACAAAAAAAAAAAAACAAAACAAAAAACAAAAAACAAAAAAAAAACTCCAAGCAAAATGTATGAAGCAATTTTGAATAAATTTATTTCTAAGTGATATCTAACAAACATATTGCTAAATTTGAAATACATTACAAACCTGAGGTGTTTTGAGGCAAAACTAACTTTACTAAACTTTAATAGAAACATCAATAATAAATAAGATGCTAATTAAGATTAAATAATGATTATCTAATAATCATTGAGAATATAATCTAAATAATTAAGGAAATTGTGACATCAGTGGTGACGTAGTACAGATGATTTCAGATAGATTCGATGTGTCCATCGATCAACATTTATCTATCATCTAAGGTGGATACTTGTGGTCAGTTAGTGATGATCATATATATAAGTTGACATCAGATGTAATAGCTACTTAATAAGTAAATTGACCTCTTATTCTTGCCATTCTTGTTCAAAAGATTCGACAAGGGAATGAGATGCACAACTATTGCGGGAGGTCTGGAATGACTATCGTCGACTGTTCGCCCGTTTGATAGATACGGCAAATCGAGAAGAGAAAGAGATTGAGAGATAGGGTTGGTGGGTATGTGAAGAAAGGAATTGGTCAGAGGTGGAATAAGAAGAGTAAGGGTAGCAGTATGAGAGAGAGAGGAAGAGGTATACATATCAATGAAATATAGAAAAAGGGAGAAAAACACGTAGAGAGGGTTAAAGAAAGGAGCAAGAAAGAGTAAAAAAAGAAGAGAGTTTCGGAGGATGGAAAGCAAGGAAGATCAGTCCAAAAAGTAAGAGTCGATTAGAAGATTAGAGAATAATGGCATCTCCTCCATATGTGATCATGTACCAATATGAAAAAAAAAGGGAAGTGAATAAAATTGGGAGGAAGACATATCAAATGAATGAAAAAAAGTAGAGAAAAATAGACACTGGGAATTGAAATTGAAGATAAAGACAAAAATTATCAGAGGAAAAGATAACAAAAATAAATATGAATATAAAAAATCCTTTTGAAGGCAGAGCGACATTTTTGTCACAAACGGTATACAGGCCGAATGATATTTTTATCATTTTTACTGTAGCTGAATGTGAGGCATCTTCTTATTGGCTGATCGTTGAACAATTCAATGTCAATGTATAGAAACATTGCGAGGAGGCCCCAATGTGATGTAGGATTGTGTAAAGTTTGTTTTGCAAAATATCATAATCAAAACTGAGTGCTTTATTATTTTCATGAAATTGTGCTATAACACAATTGCTGATCAAATTTTCCTGCTTTACTTGTTTTTTTTTAAATATAAGATTAATCGACTTGTGTAATGTTCGTTCGAAACGTTCTAAGCGTTACCCAGATTTTAGATTTGTCGTACACGTCTTACTTTTGTATGGGCTACACCTACACAGACTGGAATCTGAATTAGTTTTCTAGTTTTATGAGAAGTAGTAGCGTATTTGCATAACAAAAATGTTCAGTTATGACTCTATTTTCTAGGTGAGGCTAGGAACATTTTGAACAATCCTTGTACATATTCCCAATTTTACGACGTTTATGAAAATGATTCGCTCGCTCTACATGGATTAAAAAATTATCTGATTGCGAGAGGGTTAATGGGGTTGAAGAAAGAATAAAAAAGCGAAAATATTTTCTGTCCTCAGTATTTTAGTAACAGACTCTTAGTAAATAGGAGACAGAGAGGAAGAAGATGAAGAGAGATAGAGCTTGAGACAGAGAGAGAGAGAGCGAGAGCAATAAGAAACATGTAATAGTCGGCTTACCAGTATTAAAAGACCAATGAAAGTTTCTAGAAAATCAAGTCTGGTTAACTGAATACAATCTCTAAAGTTAATCTTGTGGCATTTAAGGAAATAGATAGGACTTGTACCGCTCTCGTCTTGAAATTTGTAAGACGACAGATTTTTGGCCAAGGAGGAAATTTGGTGGGTATTTTAAATGGTAGTGGGTAGGACTGGGATTTAATACCATATGCAAATATCAGCACATTTTGACGGATTTAAAATGGATTCAAAATAAATAAAGGGGAAATTTCAATTAATTGAGAAAAGTAATATGCAAAAAAAAAAAAAAACTTCATATATTTCATATATTTTGAGTTATAGATAAGGAGAAAGAGTATTTTAACAACAGAGAAGAAAAGAAAGAGAGAAAAATTAAATTAAAGATGAGTTGTAAGAAACAAAACTTAAAATATTAAGCTAAAACCAAAACAAACAGGTTAAGCGCGTGAACCTGTTGGAAATGTTAAACGTGATCGTCAGTAAATTGAAGAAATTGTATTCAAGATAAAAATTGACTACGCGGTAAAGTTTTTACTTCACTTATAACGAACACACTAAAATATATACATACATACATACATACATACATGCATAAGTAAAAGCCTAAAGCTGCCCAAGCTACCACAGCAACCCCCCCCAAAAGAGAAAGAAAGAGAAAAAAATGATGAAATTACTATTCCTCCCCACCCTTGTGTCGAACAGTAGACCGTCTCCAAACATACCTAAAATTCAGTAGTAAATAAACGATAAAAGGAAGAGGAATGATTTGAACTCACGTACCAACAGAGGAAAAATTTTTAATATTGGTCAGTATGTCTTTAAGTCCTATTAATTTAAAATGCTGAATTTTATAAAATGTTATGCTGTATTTTTGTTTGTAAAATAATGCTTAAACTGTGCATTTTAAATGTAAAGACACGCTTACTATAAACCCAAATTGAATATATGACTATATATGACTGTCCAAATGTCAGCGAACACGGCAAAACGTTTTTGAATCTATTCTAAAAGTTAAAAATTCTTATAGGCCTAACAGTAGTTTAGAAGAAAAAGTAAAAGCCTAAAACTGCCAATGCTACCACACACACACAAAAAACAAAACAAAACAAAAATTGTCATTTGTAAAAACTCTATAATTCCTAAAGCCTCCCCGGCTCCCAACGGTAGTATAGAAGAAAAACTAAAAAAACCTAGGAAAATGTCCGAATACAGCAGCAAAAAAAGAAAAAAAAAAATTTCAGTACCAGTAAAAATCTAACGAAAGTAACTTAATCTTGGACTTTAAGTATGTTAAAACTTAAGAAAACTTAAATCAAAATTGCCCCCCCACTTTTTTTACGTACACATGGGAAGCAGCATGATGTACGTAAAGGTATTTGAATAAACCCATGGATGACCCAATTCAATACCTAAACAGGTCCTGGACGTGAGTTTGACAACTTTACGCTCAGGATCGGGGAACTACTACTGCTCCTCTATAAGAGTGGCTTCAATAGAAGAGAATAAAACAGCCATCGAAAGATAACCATGACCCACACTCAAACCACATACACAAACCGCATCGCTCTTCGCGTGGGTAAAAAAGGAGCGCGTCCTGCTGAGGTTGGAGCCCTGGCCTCAGTGTTCGAAAAATCAGCTACAGAGCTCAAACGACAAAAACTACTAAAATGCAAGCAAACACTACAAATAGCGACATTTAACGTAAGAACCTTAAATAGAATAGGACAACTACCAGAGCTAATCGCATCGGCCGTAGAACATAAGATAGACATAATATGCATACAAGAACACAGATGCATGCCCACCGAAGATATCAAATATCACGAAACTGGCAATGGATGGTCGCTGGTCACTGTATCCGCATGGAAAAACTCTGTCAACGCCACAGTAGGAGGGGTAGGATTGCTTATAGGACCAAGAGCATTAAAAACTCTAAATAGCATTGAGAAAATACAACCTAGAATGATGGCAGCTACTTTTAACGGCAACCTCAGAGCAACAATCATCTCCTGCTACAGCCCTACCAATGTTAGTGAAGAAACTGAACTAGTCACCTTCTACGATGAGTTATCCTCATTAGTGCGTAGCATCCCGAAACACAACATGTTAGTCATTGGCGGAGACATGAATGCCCAAATCGGGAAAAACGGAAACAACAAATACAGCCTCCACAGCACGTCAAATAGGAATGGGCAGCATCTAACAGATTTCATGATAGAAAATAGATTAGCATGCCTCAATACAAACTACCAAAAGAAGGAGGGCAAACTATGGACATACACGTACGCGAACAATACTTAAGCTCAGATAGACTACGTCTTTATAAACAAGAAATGGAAAAATAGTGCAATGAATAGCGAGGCATATTCCTCTTTCGAGGGTGTGTCCACCGTGCACCGAATAGTCACGGCGAAAATACGGCTAAGCCTATGAAAAAACGCTAAACGAACAGCGACCACCAAACACTATGAATGGGCCCTTTTGAACAACAGAGATATGAGAGATAAATACGTATTAGAATTAAGAAACAGATTCGAAACACTACAAGAAAAGACGGAAAAAAGTACACCAAACGACGAATATGAAAATTTCGTCAATTCGCACCTCGAGGCAGCAGCGAAATGCATTCCAACAAAACTCAAAACTAAATATAGAGTCTCATGGGGAACTTTAGCGGTGAAAGAAAAACTAAAAACGGCACAATATCAATTAGCAGGCACATATATAAAGGAACAGACAGAATACATTCAAAATCAGATAGATAAGATTAGAGACTCGGTGGAAGATAGACAATCTAGGATAGCCTGGCAAACAATAAACGAAGTGAGTAGAAGAAAGAACACAGCCAAAGCAAAACTGAAAGCAGCAAACCAATAAGAAAGAATAAAACTGTGGAAACAGCACTTCGAAAACCTACTAGGAAACCCACCGAAAATAACACATGAACCAATCACCAGAATAATTAGTAAACAATTAGACATTAAACTAGGACCGTTCACACAAGAAGAACTCGACTCGGTTCTCAGAAAAATTAAAAATAGGAAAGCTGCGGGGCTGGACGAGATTCCCCCAGAAGTATGGAAGACCAGACAATTCGACGACATACTGCTCCGACACTGCAACGCAGTATACAATCAAAATCCGATGGATAGATAAATGAAGGGATGCATACTCCCCTTCCCTAAAAAGGGGGAACTCGGATTAGCCAAAAACTACCGAGGCATTACACTTACATCCATAGCAGCCAAAATCTACTACGAAACCGCATAGAACCCAAAATCGACAACATACTTAGAAAAAACCAAAATGGCTTCCGAAGAAATAGATCCACGACCTCACAAATATTAACCATCCGTAGAATCCTTGAAGGTGTACGGACAAAAAACCTACAAGCGACATTAATATTTGTCGACTTTACCAAGGGCTTCGATTCCATTCACAGGGGAAAGATGGAACAAATCCTACTAGCATACGGCATACCTCAAGAAACCGTAGCAGTAATAACGATTCTCTATAGAAACACCAAAGTAAAAGTACGATCACCAGATGGAGACACAGAATACTTCGACATTGTAGCAGGAGTACTACAAGGGGACACGCTGGCTCCGTACCTCTTTATCATTTGTCTAGACTACGTACTTAGAACATCGATTGACAAAATCAGAGAGAATGGCTTCGAGCTGAGGAAGAAAAGAAGCAGAAGGTAACCCGCAAAAACAATTACCGTCGCCGACTACGCCGATGACATAGCGATACTGGCAAATACACTCGACCAAGCCGAAACACTACTGCATAGTTTGGAACGAGCAGCCGCAGGCATAGGCCTCTATGTTAATGCACACAAAACGGAATATATGTGCTATAATCAAACGGGGGACATCTCCACTCTAGAAGGAATCCCTCTTAAACTCGTAGACAAATTCACTTACCTAGGAAGCAGCGTCTAATCAACCGAAAAGGACATCGAAACGAGGTTAACAAAAGCATGGACAGCTATCAATAGGCTATCGAGGAGGTGCCCGTGGTGTAATTGTTATCGTCGTAGGAAATGAACACGGCGACACGAGTTCAAATCCTGGACGAGACTGATTGCATTTCACATAGCACTAATACCCTTGGGAAAGGTATGAATCCAATTATTCTCCCTCCAGGTATGGGTAAATAGTAGGACAGACTAGGTTCTTCAGCCTTGGTTAGGCAACTAGTCTAGGAGAAGGAAAACTCTGAATTCAAACCTGTTAAACTCCGCTTAAAAATTGACCTTGTGTCATATCCTGTCCGAGCGGAGGGGTTGGTAAATAGGATCAATAGGCTATCGATTATATGGAAATCAGACCTAACCGATAAAATGAAACGCAGTTTCTTCCAGGAAGCGGTCACATCGATACTGCTATATGGGTGCACTACATGGACTCTAACAAAACGGCTGGAGAAGAAGCTAGACGGCAATTACACAAGAATGCTGCGTGCAATCTTGAACAAGTCCTGGCGGCAACACCCCACAAGACACCAACTGTACGGCCACCTGCCTCCTATCACGAAAACGATTCAAGTTAGACGAATCAGACATACAGGACACTGCTGGAGAAGCAGGGACCAACTCATAAGAGATGTACTCTTATGGACCCCCACACATGGCCGAGCAAAAGCAGGACGACCAGCACGAACATACATTCAGCTGCTATGTGATGATACGGGATGTTGTCCTGAAGACCTGACCTGCCTAGGGCGATGAACGATTGGGAGGAGTGGCGAGAGAGGGTCAGGGATATCCGTGCTACCAGCGCGACATGATGATGATGATATATATATAAAGTTGGGGTGAAAAGTTCATTGACTGAAAAGTTCATTAGATGATATCATATTAGCAGTTGATGGCTTTTTTGATCAATTGGATCCATGCACTGCAACACTGATCGAAGAAATATGTGGATCACAAGGGTAACTATTTAAAAAAAAAACTTATTTAGTCACATCCAATGAAAATATCTTGGTCAGCCAATAACTTTTCAGTCGACCCTCGGCTATAAATATATATATATATATATATAGACGAGTCGAGACAAATATGGATTAAGAAAAGATGGATAATCTTACGATAATCTGCATGTCGTTTTTTTTATTCTAAGCGGATGGCAGAATCAACCGATAAACAATACAAAGTTCATACGTACTGACTTTTTACCATCAAAATTCGGCCAAGCAAAAATGTTTTTAAATGAATAAACAAATCAGATAGAATTGATTTTGTTTGCTTCGAAAGATAATTGTTGCCAGAAATGATTTATTTCAAAATTGGCCGTATCAGATGTGTGTGTGTGCGCGTGAATTGGAATACCGACACGAAGGTTCAGTAGGAAGGTCGACAAAAATCGAGAATGAAGCCTTAAGCAAACTCAAAGAAAGAAAAAAAGGGATATGCGCGCGCACACACACACACACACACACACACGCACACAAACAGAGTGTGTGTTTACATGTTTGTGTGTGTGTGTGTGTGAGAGAGAGAGAGAGAGAGAGAGAGAGAGAGAGAGAGAGAGAGAGAGAGAGAGAGAGACTTTGCTTCTAATAATAGGAGAAAACTTACTAAGATCATTATAAAAAAACATTATAAAGGGTGAAAATTTGAGAGGTTTGAATCAGCCAAAGAAAAAATAGCACAAAAAGTCACATTACTATGCAATGATAACATACCAATAAATGAACGTTTGATTCAAAAATGTTATTGAAACATAAACTTCTTTTTAAAACCTTGACTTCTGCAAAAATTTATTTTTGTGTACCTGATAATTTACAAAAACAAAAATGAAAACAAGTTCAATTTTTTTTTTGAAATAATTGACGCCATAGCTCCTAACTTGAATTACCATAAGTCAGTATAAGTTAAACTTTAATCAAATGGATTAAAGTCACAAGTGATATCCCATCTTACACGTAAACATAAGTGAATAATCATTTTTTGTGCACGTGAACGAACGAATGAATCTTTCTTTAAAGTGAATATTTGCTTGAATATTTCCTTGTTTGAATGAATACTTGTAAAATTCAAAGTAACACATCAATTAAAATGTGTTAGTTGCATTTCCTATTGTCTACAGAGTTCGAAGAGAAAGTTTAAAAGAATAGCGAATAAGAAAGAGAGAGAGAGAGAGAGAGAGAGAGAGAGAGAGAGAGAGAGAGAGAGAGAGAGAGAGAGAGAGAGAGCTTTCAAAGAGGTCAAAAGAAAACGCCTTGGATTTTATCAAGTAATTTGATTTCAGATAAGGGCTCGGCCACAAATGAGAAAATTGGGCCAACATGTTCAGCCCTTGACTAGATTGGTGCTAAA
Source organism: Sepioteuthis lessoniana (assembly GCA_963585895.1). NCBI lineage: Eukaryota > Metazoa > Mollusca > Cephalopoda > Myopsida > Loliginidae > Sepioteuthis > Sepioteuthis lessoniana. The sequence goes on from OY757940.1 coordinate 24,234,743, forward strand.
TATTCTTTTTGCTTCCCTTTCGGACACACACACACACACACACACACACACACACACACACACACACACACACACACACACACAGAGTATCGCCTATGAATAAGTGAATAAATAATCTTCAGTCATTTAAAAAAAAATAAAAGTCAATTGGAGTCATGCCTATAACTGTTACCCTATGTGTCCAGCAGGTTATAGGCGTTGGTTCCCTAAACTTCTAAGAGACAATCATATGGAGTTTACTGGTTCAGTCCTGACTGCAGGCGAGTAACAATACAGGGATACTCAACACTTGTACCAGGTTATGGTGAACGGAATCAGAGCAAGTGTCCCCCGTAGATTAAATAAAGGACGGGGTTCGAAGTTAAATGCAGGCTCCCGAGTTCGACAAGAAACACCTGAAGATGGCCGGAGGACATATCGACCGAAACGTTATGAATATAACAATAGAGATGAACACAATAGTCAGAACACCCTGAAGGATAAAAATCATCAAACTTCCTCTCAGAAATTCAGATGAATATTTGTTTTCGTATTCTATGAGAACACAGATGTTAAATACTAGAAATTTGACTAAAAGAAAGAAACTGTAATCTGTTGTTTAAATTGACAATATTTGTGTGCATCAAAGCCAAGACGGCGGCTAATGTGTTGGACTGTTATATAGTAGTGAGTTCGAACTCCAGCCGCACTATTACATTCCCTTTCGGACTAATACCCTTGGGTAAGGTATGAATCCCTTATCCTCCCATCTATATGCTAGATAGGACAATTACTGTATATCAAGAAGAATGGTTATGGCTTTAAATACCCCAGGAAGGTTGATATACCATTAAACAAAGGAAGTCAAACCAAAGCTATGGACAGCTTTTGAATATTCTTCCATAAAAAACTTGCTTGTCCGCTAGAAAAATCGTCAGTTGAAGATTTTATGTTATTACATTTTTAAAGAATTTTATATATATTAGCAATAATATATGCGCTCTCATCCAGGCATAAGTATTAAATTTTTAATGTAATAAAGTGTTATATTGAATTAGAAAGACTAACGAAACTTAATAAGAGCGCATATAAAAAGATTATACTAATTTTAATTTTATTTTAATTGATTTCTATCTAAAATTATACGCGTTAATAAAAAAAAAGTTAATTACGATTAAATAATGATTATCTCATAATCATTGAGAATACAGCATAAATAACTTAGGGAATTGTAACGTTGTTTTGGTTAGAGATAGATATACATAATTTCCATTATAGTAATATGACATTTTTATTGGTTAAGTTTTTACCAACAAATTTGATTTCTCCGAACGTGAACAAGATTTTTTTCCGTCTGTGTTTCCTTTTGGCTTTTATATCTAAAGACGACAAGTTGTAAAAAACGTACAAAAAGTCCCAATCTATCTTGATTGAAAGAAACGCACTGTTTTCTTTTTGGTTGATATATCAGTCATGTTTTTCCTCTGAAATAAACTCTGACAAATTTTAGTCTCTCATCTATCATTGTCCTAGGTACGACACTAAACTACATCTAATGGTGAGGTTCCAGTTCCGAATCTCTGGAGAGTTTGGGGTTCATTACCATTAAATCTAGGTCAATTCTGACCTGCAGTGGTTGTACCTGATCGGGTTCCATCTAAGGATCAAATAGATCTGTTTGCAAATTATTTGTATTTGATCGGAATACTTGAAATCGTATGTTTAAAAAACAGAATTGAAAGATAAAATGTTTAATAAGATAGAGATAAAATTTAAAACGAAAAAGAAGAAACAAAGTTTTTGATAAAGTATTTGTCAATCAATTCAAAACTGATAAATGATAAAAATATGAAGTCCAAATATTTACGCAAATTTGTATTTCTGAAAATTTGTTCCTTTGAAATAAAAATCGACTCTTTTTTCTTTAAGTGTGGGACTGGAACGTTGATGGAAATAGAGGGTAGAAATAGAAAAATTGACATTCTTTAGGATTTTTAGAGTTATTGGGTTTACCTTGTATTCAGGAAATGAAACCTAGCAATTTTAGACAAGGAAAATATCATGTTTGATTTAATGAACGCAACAATTTTAATAGAAATTGAATGGGAAATATCGTGGAACATTAGAATGAGGCTCATCCTCATAATCCCTAGAGCACTGGGATTAATCTCTAAATCCACAGCAAAGATACAAATTAAGAATTGAGATGATGATAATACTAAAGAAAAGGTAGCAAATTTAAAGAAGATGCTGTCACCTGATTATCAAAAGACTGACGTAAAAAGAATAAAAATAACGCTATTCAATCAATCAAAACAAATTTAAAAAGAAAAAAAATATCAGTGGAGTATAAGAAAATATTCGAAATAAAACTAAATAGAAATTTGATATTAGGAATAAACATGAGGGCAGTACCAATCGTAAAGTTAACAGGATCTTTCCTAATCTGGACAAGAAAGATAATAAAAGACGAAGAAAGTATATAGCTATATGAAATAATCTACATTTCAGGATTGACATTGACTGATTATAAGTAAAAAAGAACATTAGACGAAGACTCATTGGCATCGAGATGAACTCGGTTCGGTTTCTTGGTTTAATATCAACCATGTCAAAGCCACCCTTGTTGAAGAACAGCAGTGATACTATTTAACGCATAGCTGGGGGCGTTTAAGGGGTTCCCGTGGGCATTAATCTGAAAGTGAAACAAACGGCGTGACTGGATTTCGAACTCGCTTACTTCGAGACTGCAAGTCCAGCACTCAAAGACAGCTATCTTGAAAAGGAAGAAATAAAATCTGTAAAATGGGCACAGCAAAGAAGCAAAATATGGAAATTGATTAAAGTAGTGAAATACTGAAAAGCACGTAAAAATAGGGAAGAATGACCCAAAGGAAAATGGGAAAAGAAAACTCTTCAAGTAGAATTTAAAAGACAGAAAAAAAATTATCACAGATGAATAATCATACATATATTTACGGAAAGGACACCTGAAAAATGAAACTAAAAGATAACATTCTTTGTGAAACAGATTTAAAAAATATGAGTCGATAATGATGTTCTGCAGGCATTTATTTTGTAAAACACAGAGTACTTTTAACTCTTCTACTGTGCTAAAGTTTATGATTATGTTCATGTGTTGTCTGGGGATCACAGACAATTAGAGAGATGTCTGACATTTTACAAATATATTCACTTGACAAAAAAACCCAAACCAAACAAAACAAAACAAAAAAAAAAACCAACAAAAAACAAAAAAACCCAATCAAAACAAAAAAACAAAAACAAACAACAACAACAACAACAACAACAACAACAACAACAACAACAACAACAACAACAAAAAACAAACAAAACACAAGATACAAACAAAACACAAGAAAAAACTAAAACCCAAATCAAAATACTGGATACTAAAGAAAAATAAACAAACAAAACAAACAAAAGTGAAACGTACAACTTTGAAAAAGTTCAGATGAAAAATAAATCAAATGGCGATCATTCCAGACATAAGATAAAGTGGTTAATTATTAGTAACAAACGTGATTGGGATTATATACGAGGGTCGGCTGAAAAGTCCATATGATGATGTCATATCTGCTTTGAATGACATTTTGACCAATAAGATCCATGCACTCTAACACCTATGGAAAATGTATGTGGACTGCAATGGATGACTATGTTGAAAAATAAACCTCATCTGCTCACATTCTACGAGAGTATCTTGATCAAACTATTCACTTTTAGCCAACTCTCTTATGAGTGAAAATAATGCCGTTGATTTTAAGCCAAGGTGAGTCAAAAACACAAACTTCAAATGAAAAAATTTGAAAGGCTGCATATTCACGATAATTGGTTAATAAACTCACTTTCTTTTTACAACGTTTTCTGTTTGAACAGAGGCATCTCATTATTCCTGATAATTATGCTAAGGACGTATATTTGTTTGTATCTAATAACATGAGCATTAACATATTTCTTTCAATCTAAATCTTCCAGTAATGTTCAGTTAATTTTCGCTCTATCAGTTAGCTCATTCACTCCGTGTAAGTTATTTCAATCAAAACGTATGGTATAAGTTCTCTGTTCGAAATAACGAACAAAATGAATCGCCTACTCGAACTAAAAATGACGTTCATCAAATTTAGTCACGACAGATCTTAATTTGCATTGAATGTTACTTTAGACCGAAGTTTCTCAAAGTTTTACCCTTGTGGAACCCTTGAAGTTGTTTTCATGTCTTAGGAGTCCCAACGTAAAAATATTATATATTTGAATTACTCAAAAATGAATTAGCCGGTTTATTATTATTTTTTTTTAGGAACTCTTAACAACCTATTGTGAAACCTTGAAGTTTCAGGGAACACCGCTTGGGAAACACTGAAAGGTAACTTCAATTTTTATTTGAATTTCATATTTGTTTTATTTATTTAAAGTGTTACTTGATTTATTTGTTGAACTGAAGGAGTCCATTAAAACTGTAATGGTTCATTAAGAAATTTCTGACACTTGAATGTTGAAGAGTAATTGCCTTTCCCGAAAAAAATCAGTGATCAAATTAAAAAAGATGTGAATGTTAAGCCAGAAAGCATCGTTAAACAACAACAAACTTTACTTTATGGTGTGATGTTCACTGAACTATCATCAGGGAAAGGTGAGAAATTATTTTTCAATTTTATTATGCATCGTCCTAATTCATCACGACTCTGTAATACTTTCCTTTCATAGACTGTACCACTCGAAAATTGTCGAGAAAGAACAAAGCAACTGCACTTGAAATATCGACATAGACCAAACTTAGAAGAAGCTTGTACAGTCGTAATGTGAGGCATGATTTGCACAAAGAGAATGGTTCTATGATTCTCAATATCAAAAGAGAAAAAAGTACACAAAGTTTTGAAAGAAAAAATCGACTAAAAAGTTATGGGACTAGCTACTTCTCTTTTGATTTAGTTGGAAGTCATTTACAAAGTTTAGCTTAGCTTGAAGCACAACCATAATAATGGGGCATATAGTGAAAATCGGAATCACTTGCAATAATCTAGTTGCCAAGCTCGTTAACCATTACACCATGCGAGGCAGTAAAATCAATCATGACTACTCCTATTACTGCTACACAGAATTAGAATGGAGGTCAATAGAACTTATAAACATTTAACACGGTTTATTTTTGCTTTTTACGAAGTAATTTATATATTAATATTATAGGAAAAGTAAACTGTGTTATCTAATAGTGGCTAATTCGTTTGGAGTCACTCATTGTATTTATGGGCGTAGGAAATGGACTCGGTTACTCGAGCTCAAATCTTGAACGAGGCTGTCTGCATGTCACTTAGCATTAATACTCTTGGGAATGATATACATCCAACTATTCACCTTTTAGCTATGGGTAAATAATAGACAGACTGGGCTCTTTAACCTTGGTATGGCCACCAGTCTTAGAGACGAATAAGCAGACCTGAAGAGGAATGAATTTTTTGTAAGGCTATTACTGCCCAAGACATGCTACATGAGTAACACCCTTACGACCGGCTTACGCTGAAGAAAGAAAGCAACATGAGGAATTTTTGGGGGAAACTTATTTATCTTTTCCCGTCTTTCCGTTATTGTTTGATTCTATAACTAATTTATACTTTATGATATTTCTGCAAGAACAAATGTAACAACGTAGCTAAATACTGACCGATAGAAAAATATTAATCACTGAATTATTTAAGCCATTTTTCTATCCAGTTGAATCATTATGGGATCCACTGGTAGTATGATAATTTGCGACAATTTTATTTTTCAAAGAATAGTTGCAAAGAAGTCCTTTGCACAAGAGTGCATATGTAGTCAAGTCGGACTGGTTATACATAAGAATCTTTTATCATATTAATACAGTTTCTGTATGCATACTACCGTAGCATTTCAAAATTCGCTCATCGTAGCGATATTTTTGTTTGCATAACTGTGCTAAGATGATCTTACTTAAATAATAAGTCAAATCAATTAACAATCTAATAAAAATAATGTTGAATATGTGCTCACCTCGATCATTATAATTTCTCAATGGAGATAACTGTTAAATACTAATAAGAAAGTACTGCCAATTATTTATTTGCAATCAATTATATTACAAATGAGATGTGGTTTGACATCAAGCGTGATAAAATTTAAGCGTATAATAATAATAATAATATTTTTTGGCCCACAGAAGTGTCTTCTTCCTCTAAAGAGTACCAGGTCACATTTTGACTGGGACACCCATAATAATCAACCCCTGGGTCTGGTATAGTCACATTATACTATAATATCAAGTCCAAATAGAAATCAACGCAGGACTAAGATAACAGATCTGTGTCAGGATTAACAGGTGCTCCCTTGATAGCCGACGTAGAGATCCCGGTCGGCATACTACGAATGACTGCTGTTGTAATTTCAGGATCACAAACAAAGACAAATACACCATTTCATCTGAGAGACAACATGGGAAAAATGCACAAGATAAGACCACGAAAATGTATTTAATAGTTATTTTAAAAGCAATCCTATACAAACAGGTTAGAGAAAAAGGATGATCGAAATTTGGTTTTGATACAAGTCAAAGACTTGTTGACTAAGCTAGAATTATTTTAATTAAAGCCTGGTTTCCTGACCTTGATATAATCGAAATATATATTTCGTGAAGTATATGCTCAAGAAAAGCCCCTGCACAAATCGAAACACCAAATATTGAAAACCAAAACACCACTGAACTCAGCACTACAACATCAACGTTAACACAAGAAGATATAAAATAAGATATATAATAAAAATCATGATTTAGAATATGACTATATTATCATTCCTCAGGAACCAAGACTAGAAAAAAATCAAGGTAGAAAGCGAAAAGGTAGATAGATTATTTAAAAATATCGCAACAGACAACATCACTGAACTAAACAAGGTAATTTATACAGGAACAAAACTTCTTCGTGATAAAATTAGTATTCCCTAAGGAATCTGAACAGAAAAGCAAAACCTGGATGGAAAATTAAGCTAGAAGAACAAATAAAGAAACTGTGATAACAAGCGAAAGTTCTAAGGAAGGAAAAACACTCGAGGATACATTGGAATGAACAGACCAAACACAGACTTTAGAAGACAAGTCTGATAATACAATTGGAAGAAATAAATCAAAATATATTGGCGAAAGAAAAGAGACTGAAAAGATACTGGGACAGGGTTAAGCAATACAAGCAAAATTGGAGATTTCAAAATAACGAAAAGAAATTCTACCAATAAGTTGGTGGAGAATTCACGTGGATAAACCAACAACCAAATGCAAAGAAAACAACAATTTTCGAATAGAATATAGGAACAGAAAGAACATAAATGCTGATTGAATAAATAATATGAAAAAGAATTTCAAAGACTCGAAGAGAGCCTCGAGGCAAACATACAAGAGGTACACTTGGAAAATACCAAATTAGAAAGCACCTGGATATGATGTCATACATGGATGTTAGTTTAAAAGTTTCACGTCTTTCTATCACATATTAGCTCTGCAACTGAGCAAATTCCTGGAAGAAGCAAGCATACTCGAAATATATCGTCAAGGAAGCCAAAAACAAGGCGGGAAATGTAGCCATGGTTTGGAATGACTTCAAAATTGCCTATAATATGGTCCCACTAATTTGGATAATTGAATGTCTGAAAATGTACAAAATATCCGACAAAATCATAAACTTCATTGCGAAAGTCATGAAGAACTGGAAAGTAGAATTATCTGCAGGAGGACAAATCCTAGCAGAGATGAAAATTCAAAGAGGCACCTTTCAGGGACTCTCACTCTCACCATTACTATTCAGTATAGCAATGATACTGCTCAATTAAATATTTAGGAAGTGCACCGGGAGATACAAATTTACAAAATCGCAAGAAAAGATTAATCACCTAATGTGCCTGGATATTGTCAAGATATTTGCAAGAAATAAAAAAAGAAATGAAGATCATGATATAAGCAATAATATAGCCAGAATAGAGAAATGGAATTTGGCATTAAATAATGTTCCTTACTGATAATGAAAGGTGGAATAAGAGAAACAACTAAGGAGTAGAACTGCGAAATCAGGAAAGCAGCAGAACGCTTTTAGAGAAAGAAAATTACACGTACTTGGGAATATTGGAAGTGGACATCATCAAACCAGTAGAGATAAAAGAAAAAAATAATAAGAAAAGAGTACCTCAGAAAATCGAGAAAACTTCTTGAAACTAAGCTTTGCAACAGAAATCTCACCAAAGAAATAGACAACTGGGCAGAGCCCCATACAAGATACTAGGGACCATTCTTAAATGGGCAAGAAAGGAAGTCAGATGAATGGACAAAAGGACTAGGGATTGATGACTATGCACAAGGCCTAAAATATGAGAGATGACACTAACTAATTATGTGTCAAGAAAAGAAGGAAGAGAAATGCGTAAATGAAACAATACAAGAACTATATTAAAACGTGAAAAGAAAAACTAATTACAGCTATCAGTAACGGCATTGGCGACATAAGAACTAACAGAAAAACAACAAAAAATATGGAATAGAAATGGAAAGTAAAACAACTGTATGGGTATTTCGAGCAAAAAACTGGCGATATTGTAAATAATAAGACTTGCATTTGGTTAAGAGAAGGAAACCTTAAGTGAAACTGGATCTCTTCATAGCAGCACAAAACAACGCCATAAGGACCAATTGTGTTGGAGCCAAAATTGATAATACACAACAGAATAATAAGTGTAGGCTGTGAGGAAATAGAAATAAAACTGTAAATCACATAAAATGCTTGCACAATAAGATAACACAAAAGGAGTACAAAACGAGGCAAGACTGGGTAGGAAATGTGATCCATTGGGAATTGTACAAAAGATTAAAATTTGACCATACTAGCAAATGGTGTATGCACCAAGTTTCCTTTCCTCCCAGCGTTCTGACTTATTCTTGATTTGTAACTTCTATTCCTTCCACCATATGTCGTTTTCCGCTTCTCATTATCTGCACGGCACATTTTTCTATTCCAAATTTCATCCCTGTATCCTGACTGTATTAGGCTTTCCAATTTTGTTTTTCATTTTTGGCACACAGTTTGATGTCTTCCATTTACTTTTAGTGGTTAATATTTTTTTGCGGTGGCATCCTTGCTATTACAAATTGTGATGGTGATAACGCATCTCCCTGGAGTATATCTCTCTGGATTTTCATCTTAGCTAAACTTTTTCCCCCAGCTGTCAGTTCCACTATCCAGTTTTTCATGGTTTCATCGATAAACCTTTGGGGGTCTTTTTGGAACAGAGTGGTCTTTCCTTTGATCATCCATTCTGGTATGATTGTTTCTTTTAAGTATCTATTGATTTTGATAGCCAGTTTATAGTGCACTGAAGTGGATTTTCTAAACCAGGCGTTTTTCAATTAGGTATTTTTTTGAGTGTTGATCTGAGTGAATCGAAGTGTATTTTCACGTAAGGGCCTTCTTCGAGTTTTTGTTTTTGTTTTTCCATGTTGGCTTTTCTATTACGTTCTCTCCATTTCCATATTTTGTTCCAAAACTGTTTTGTTTCATTTCATCCGGTTGTTGGTAAATGATCGTGCATTCTCCCCATACTTGCTGTGGCCTAGACGACTGGGGCTGCAGAATACAGCGACTTATCTCTGCAGAAGGGTAAAACTCCTTCCACGAATGTCCTGGACATAACACTAAAAAAATCTGCGGGTCAGGTTCCAGAAATGCTGGACCTTTAGGGAATACGGAGTACCACTTGATTGCCATCGTTCCCAGGTCCACTCTGGCTCGGAGTAATAGCACCTGATAGGGTCTTATCTACGGGAGAAATAGAACTAATGTGCGTACTTATACTAAACTGAATTGTTTGCAATAGAATTGTTTATATATATATTAATGGATTTGGCATTAAATCACCTACAATGGTTGATATGCTATAAAAACAAACCAAACCAAACATACCTGCTGTTAGAATTTTCTTTCATTGTTTTAGAATATCCTGTTTTGTCTGTATTTTTTGATCCTGTATCAGTATCTTTTTAGTGTTCCTTCTTTCGCCAGTACCTTCTGATTCATTTCCTCGAGTTGTATTGTTTGTTTTAATTGTTGTGTTGCTTTATACTTTTCGTCCCAAGTTATTTTAACGTCTTTCTTTTGTCTTATCATTTTTTATTGTTGTCGTAGATTTTTCATCAGCGTTGCCAGTCTAATTTCCCATCCAGGTTTTGATTATCTGTTCATGTTCTTTAGGAGAACGCCGATTTTATCACAGTCTTATTTCGTTTCTACATAGATTAGTTCGTTTAATTTCGTGATGTTGGTCATTGAGATAGTTTTTTAGTTTCTATCTTGACTGTTTTCCAGTTTTAGTTACTGAGAGAAGGTAATGTGGGCTTCTTTTCAGACATAGTTCTCTTAATAATTGCTACATTCATTTTTTCTTCTTATGTTAGTTTTTGTTCTGTGGAGTTTGAGAGTGTGGTGTTTCGGTTACTATTGTTTTGTGTTTCAATTAGGTTAGAGGGCTCTTGTTTTCTTGTTAGGGAGGAGTGGCGAGAGAGGGTCAGGGATATCCGTGCTACCAGCACGACATGATGATGATGATGATTGTCTTAGGGTCTTGCTGACATGATTTCTTATTTATTTTCTGGTGGTTTTCTAATAGTTCTAGGTCAGAAAACCAATCTTTCTTTATTATCGTCCGAAATTTCTATCTTTCATAGTCTATACTCTCTTTGTGAAAGGTTGCTCTTAAGATAACAGTGAAGTGCAAGTGTATTGTCTTCCATATTCCATTTTCTGTGTTGGTATCTCTGATTTAAGTAGTTAGCAAATGTAGGTTACGTAGTAATAGAGACGAAACGATCAATCCCATAATAAGCGAATGTGGCAAATTAGCGTAAAAAGACTAGACACGACTAGGTGGAGAAGGTGATCCACTAGGACTTGTGCAAAAAATTGAAATTTGACCATATGAACAAGTGGTATATGCACAACCCAAAGACCGTGCTAAAGAATGAGACGCAGAAACTTCTTTTGGATTTTGAGTTACAAACATATCTCACCTAATCTGGGACAGACGACCGGCAGAACACAGATAAAATTAAGAGAAAATGGAAAGAGAGATAAGCATCTAAACTTTGCAAGAGAACTAAAAAGGCAACAATGGAACATGAAAGTGATGGTGATACCAATTGTAATTGGTACACTAGGAACAATACTCAAAGAATTGGTAAAGAGACTGGAAGACTTGAGAATAAGAGGACAAGTGGAGACCATCCAGACTATAGCAATATTTAGATCGGCCAGAATACTGAGAAGAGTCCTGGAGACTTGTGGTGACTTGCTGTCACTAAAACCCTTGTGAGAAATCATCAGCCAATGCTGGTGCAAAAAACTATCAAAATAGTAAAAAAATAATAATAATAACAACAATAATAATAATAATAATAAGCTGAGAACAGCAATCACGAACAGCAATTTCAATTGAAATAACTTCCGGACAAACTGAAAAACAACAATAAAAAAATTCAGTTAGTAAAAAGAATTGTATGGATATTTCAAGAGACAAGGATATTGCAGATGAGATGAACTGGATATGGTTTCGAAGGGGTGAACCAGAAGAAAGAAACTGAATCTCTCTTAATAAAAGTAAAGTTGGCGACTTTAGTCGAGGGTGACCCGAAGGCTCCCTTTTCGATAGCTACTTCACCGAGGTATAGAGGAGGGCGCTACTCATTTCCCTGGATTGCTCTACTTTACCCTTGATCCCTACCTTATATTGCTGAGTGTTAAGCAAGGAGGCACCAAGTACCATTTTTCGTATGACTCGACCTGGGATTGAACCCACATCTCTCTTAATAGCAGCACATAATAATGCCAACCAGGGAGATAACACACTTTCGGCCGCCTTGAGCTACCGAAACTGTGTTATCACCCTGGTTGGCGGCTGATGAGGCTAGGGTATCGCACGTGCTTTCACACGTTGTATGATGAAAAATATGAAAAAAAAATTAGGACAAGATAAATGCAAAAATTGATCAGTCATAGGAAAATAGTATGTGTAGGTTAGGGATTTTCCCGATTTTCCATCAAGTAGTGAGTGTAGGCTATGTGGTGACAGAGATAAAACAGTTAATCATAAAATACGTGGTGAATTCAATAAGATTCCAGACTTTTTTGTACTGGCATTTAAAATTGTTGTAGACTCTTGAAAATTCATTATGTTATTGCTATACATCTTATGAGATGACTGACCAATTTTTATGGTTTCAGCTTCAAATGAACAGCTACAGCAGCAATTGGAATACACCCTACTAAAGCCTGATTGTCACAACTGGTGAATTTAAAAAATTCAATCTGGACGTGAGAACACTTTAGAAGAACGATATGCAGTAAAATTCTGTTTTAAACTTGGAAAAAATGCCACAGAAACGTATGGAATGCTTCAGACTGCTTTTCGACCATCTTGCATGAATCGAACATCAGTTTTTGAGTGGCATAAGAGATTCAAGGAAGACAGGGAGTCTGTGAGGGATGATGAGAGGTGTGGAGGGAGTAAGGAAGTCAGAACACCAGAGTTGATTAGCCAAAGGGTTAGGGTTACTATGTTGAGGTTTTAAGGGAGTTCAGGAAGAGATTCCTGGGAAAGAGGCCAGCACTCCTCAAATCGGCTCAGTGGCATTTCCACCAGGACAATGCACCAGTCCACAACTCCATCCTTGTTACAGACTATTTGACCAAGATAGGCATCAAGACATTTCCTCAGCCTCCCTTTAGTCCAGACCTTGTTCCCTGTGACGTTTGGTTATTCCCTAAGCTGAGAGGCTGTCGTTATGAGACAATTGAGGACATGAAAAAGGCTGTGACGTAAGTCATTGACGCGTTCACACAAGAGGACTTCCATGGTCCTTCCAGAAGTTGTTGGAACGGTACAACAAGTGCATTGCAGCCGGAAGAGATTACTTCGAAGGGGACTAGAGTTTCATGTGTGTACTATCAATAAAAGTGCCCATACGAAAAAAGTCTGGAAACTTATTAAATGATTCTCGTAAGCTAATGGAGAAAACTGGCTCAAAATAAATACAAGAATGAGTGGGGAAGCTGATCCACTGGGAAATATGCAATAGATTATTCAGAAAAATGGTATATGCAGCAACCAGAGTCTTTCCTAAAAAACGAGAGCGGCTAGGAGACCATACAAGAATAAAATAACTTTTCTTGTGGATTTTGCGGTTCCAGCAGACAAAAGAGTAAAAATAAAAGAAAGCAAAAAGATAGACTGCAGAAATCGGCTAGGATATTTAGAAGAGTTCAGAAAAGTTGATGAGACTTGCTGTTTCACAGACTTGAGCGAACCCCACCCTCTAAAAAAATCGCAAGGAGTAAAATAATCTTTTAATTCATCAAACGTCTATCTGTCTGCGTTGCTAAGACGTTATCATTTTTGATCTGATGTCAACGAAACTTTTAGGAATTATGAGGAAGATTTTAAATGATGTGTGGAGATCCAGCTAAAAATATTTTGAGATGCAATCTGTTTTTGTCCGAAGACTTTGAAGAGAAGAGGACAATAAATAGATTAAGAAACTAATGTTGATGATTTTGACTAAACACGCCCCCGGTAATATTGTCACAAAGAGCGCCAAGAATAACTACTACTACTACTACTACTACTACTATATTATACAAATTATGTTATAGGACATGAAAATTAATAAGAATTTAATGTAAAGAGGAAACTTTTTTCATAGAAAATTATCCATTTCAAATTAATTAAAAAATAAAAGTATCAATGGTAAATTTGGGTTTCTGGAATGTCTGACGAGAGAGAGAGAGAGAGAGAGAGGACTTTTAAAAAATTCAAAATATAATCTTGTTGCTTAGACGACAGAATACTTTAATTCTTTTTCTCTGAATTTTATTTCTTCAATCATTCCTTTCCAAACTTTTTAATATTTTAGTTTTTTTTAATCTTTCCTTTTTGTTGTTATTTATCTTCTTTTATTCCTTTTCTATTTCACGATTCTCACACCCATTTTCTTTTTTACTGTCCTTGAATCTCCAAGACCATCTGCAAAGAAATCTGTTGCTTATGTGAGGGATGAGGTGGGCAAATATAGAATAAATATAACTCTTCTTCTAATGCCTTCAAATACTTACAAGAACTTTGGAAGTGAATCCTTGGTGAAAGAAAGTTTCAACTTTTTATTATCACGACAGACGATCATTTTTCGATAAATCTGAAAACGGTGTCTTGCAGAAACCTTATCAAAGGAATAAATACCTGGACTGTACACCTCATTAGATATTCAGGAGACTTTTTGAAGTGGACCAGAGAAGAACTTAAGCAAATCGACCAAAGAACAAGAAAACTAATGATAATGCATAAGGCATTACATCCCAGAGACGACGTTGACAGACTATATGTATCAAGAAAGGAGGGAGAAAGAGGACTTGCCAGCATTGAAGACAGCGTTGACGCATCGATATAACGACTCGAAGACTACATAGAAAAACACGAAGGAGGACTGATTACAGCCATCAGAAACGATACTGACAACACGATGGACAATAGAATATTAATAAATAGGAAACAAAAATGGGAGGAAAAGCAACTCTCTGGGCGCTTTAAACGACTAATAAGCAACATTTCACACAAGAAAACCTAGACGTGGCTAAGAAAAGGAAACTTTAAGAGAGAAACAGAATCTCTTCTAATAGCGGCACAAAACAATGCCATAAGATACAATCATATCAAAGCGAGAATAGATAAGATGCGACAAAATAGCAAATGCAGGCTATGTGGTGATAGAGACGAAACCATCAATCACATAATAAGCGAGTGCAGCAAATTAGCACTGAAGGGGTATAAGACTAGACACGACTGGGTGGAAAGGTGATGCACTGGGATATGTTGCAAGAAATTTTGATTTGAACATACGAAAAAATGCTATATGCACAACCCATCATCTGTCCTAGGAAATGACACACAAACTCCTATGGGACTTTGATATACAGACGAATCACCTAATCACGGCCAAATCAACAACAAAAAAGAGAATTTGCGAAATTGTCGACTTTGGTGTCTCGGTTGACCACAAAATAAAACTGAAAGAATGTGAAAAGAAGGATAAGTACCTCGACCTATCTAGGGAATTGAAAAAAACTATGGAACATGAAGGTGACAATTATACCAATTATGATTGGTGCTTTTGGTACAGTAACTAAAGCATTATTAAAGGAACTGGAGGACTTGGAAGTTGGAGGATGAGTGGAGACCATTCAAACTACAGCATTATTGATAACGGCCAGAATACTGAGAAGAGTCCTGAGACTTGAGGAGACTTGCTGTCACTCAAATTCCAGTGAAAAACCATCTGCTAAAACTGGTGTGAAAAATTCTAATGAGTAAATAATAAGTGATATAATTATCGAGTAGAGAAGTAATATTTTGAATAATCTGCACGGAGATCAATAAGTAAATGATTGGAATGGCTTTTGAACAATACAGACGATAAAAAAAGACAAAGGCAGAAAGTGATAGTCTCCCATTGTGGTTGGCCTTCTAATGGAATAGGAAAAAAGTGCTGGAAGAAAAAATATCCTGATTGCTGTCCCAGTTTTTAAACCCTTGTCATCACGTACAAAGCAATGAATTAAAACGCTTGGAAATTTTACAACACCCTTCTTGAAAATTTCTTCCCCTTGTCATTCCCACTTCATTGGTTTGCGACGACATAATCCTTTATGATACTAGGGAATTTCATGTGAAATCATGTAGAATTATGAAAGACGAAAAATTGAACAAAATAATTGAGCAAGATTGACACCAGAAAATATTACATCTATATAAGGAGATGTTACAAAAAATGTGAAAAATTAACTTGAGAAATAGAAATATTTATTAAATCAGTAAACACATGTATCCATATTTATTTAAATTTTGAGTTTATGTTTAAAATTTATGGTTTGTTTCAGCAAACGCATTTGCATATTCATTTTGCTGTATTTTTTTAGTAAGAAAAGAAGTAAGCATTTATTCAGCTTTTTACCATGCTAGATGTGACACAAGATCGTTTTAATGTTGGATGGCGCGCAGGAAGCAAGCCTCTCGTGCAGTGGTTTTAAAAATTGCTTGGATTTCATCGCCATTCTCATAGAAGGGTGCCTCAAGTGTCAAGCAATGAACTCAGCCCATACTTCTTTTTGATGTGGGGCTAGTTGCTGCCAGTGAGGAAGACCACCTGGAATCTAGCTGTTAATTATTTTTATGCTTCTCAAGACAAAAAGCTGAGAGTCAGAAAAGTAATAGACTAAGAGTTAAAGCAACAACGCTTAAATACATTCAATTATTTTAAAGAAACTCACATTGTCATGAAGAAAAACATAAGCATATCTATATATGCCTTTACAGAAATGGTCAGTTTGAAAGCTCATTAGCGTGCCCTCAATGTTTCAAAACACATAACTTTAAAAGTATCTTTAACTCTTTCACTGGTATAGCGTCATTTTTGTCATCAACGGTACACTGATGGAGAGACATTTTTTTTTTTTTTAGGCAACAATGTAAGGCATTTTCCTATTTGCTTCTCATTGACCATAATGTGAATGTATAGAAACAGCTATGAGGCCCCACTGTAGTGTAGGATTGTTTAAAGATTATTTAGTAAAATATCGTATTTCAAAGTGAGTGCTGTATTTTTTCATATTACTGTACTATGACACAATTGTTGATCAAATTATTTTGTGTTTCTTATTTTCTTATATATTGAAATATTTGAACATATCCTCTATTTTACAGAGTTTGGAAAAATAATTTGATCATTCTACACGGGTTAAAAAAGTATTATCTGCTTGAGAAAGGGTTAGAACTCTTATTTCTTTTATTATTCATATATAATCAAATCTTATGTAAAACTTTTCTTCTCGACCATAGTCAGATTCGTTACTAAAGACGCATAGAATATTTTGGTAAATTTTTAAAATCAATCGAATTCATTATCGTATATTGTCTCTGAAGTTATTTGAATTTTCAAGTAAGAAACATAAAAGTAGGTAACTATGGTGCAGTCAACTATAGTTGTCGCCCCTTGGAACAGCCATTTATACATATTAAAAATACTCTTATCTAACTGACCACAGTTGTGTTATATTTCAATAAAGTTCCAAGTCAAGCTGTTATCTCGTTTGTTTTTAATTATAATGACATATGTCATAAAAGTTTCTTTTTAAAAGTTCAAGATATTTTATTATTTTTATCTTAACGAGAATATCGTATCTTAACAATCTATTTCTAGTATTTTTCTTTGTAAAAAACTTCGAAAACGCTAGATCAGGTTACTTGTTTCTCCCAGCTCAAAGATATTTAAAATATTTGAAAGTTGCCAAAATGACCGGAAAGTAACTGAACAAAAATACAAAGTAGAAAACAAAAATGACAGAATAAATTTAGTGTGCATACTTGTAAAAAGTGGACGAGGCTGTTTAAATTTCACATAGGGTTAATACCCTTGGGAAAGGTATGAATCCGACTATTTCCCTCTAGCTATGTATAAATAGTAGGGCAGACTGTGCTCGAACCTTGGTATGGGAACCAGCTTGAATTAAAACCCTTGTAAACGATGCTTAAAAATTGATCTTATGTAGCATCCTGCTTGTGCGTAAGTGTCGGTAAATGCATACAAGGAAAGAGTTGCGGTGACGTAATCATATGAACTTTTCAGCCCATAAACTTTTCAGCCGACTCAAGTATATAACATCCTTGTGTGTGTGTGTGTGTGTGTGTGTGTGTGTGTGTGTGTGCTATACTATACGCGTAGCATATTAACATACAAAGTTAATTCTTTTTTAAAAAAATATTAGGCAGATATAATTTCGTGTTCTATGTTGAATTACCAATTTTTTGTTTATTATTGACACATATTTTTCTTTTATTATTTATGTAGCAAGATTCTTTTATTCTTTAAAGGTTGATGTAATAGTAAAATAGTAAAAGGTGGGGGGATGCCCAAGGAGGCAAGACAAATAAATAAATGATTAAATACATGTACATTTCACTTAGTATGTTAATGTGTTGTATGCATACTAAGCCTGATCACACACACACACACACACACACACACACACACACACACACACACACACACACACACACACCAAGAATATTGCCAATTTCAGTGAGAGACATACTTTACTCTCTATTTGCATTCAATGATCAATTTTTACGCTGTAGTCATTGATACGAGAGCATCAAAATGTATTGATGCCCATTTGCAATTGTCCGAGAAGGAATCAAAAAGCTTTCCTAACATCAAAATGAAAACATGAAAGGAAGTTTAGTAGCACAATGCAATATGAATGATAGTAGATGAAATCACCTTGTAAAACAAGGCCTTCAAGAAGACGCAAAGGCAGTCAATGAAAATATCATTTAAGTTATAAATACTGTAAATATATCAATATATAATAATAAATGGGTGTCATGAGTAGAACATTGTTATACACATTGCATCAAACAACGAAAAAAATCGTTTTAAAAAGAAAAGTAATCGGTAGGCAAAAGCTATTATTATTTATTTTCTTTTATCAAGACTTTTCTTTTAAGAATAATGAATGCTACTCATTGGAAACCTGCGGTTAAATGTAGAAATAAAAATGCACCTCGGGGAAAAAACAAAACAATATGAACAAAAAGTAAAGTAAAAAGATATTACGATTATATCAAGCTAAAAGTTGTAAAAGAGCAAAAAGTTTTAAATTGAAAGGTTTTTTTTTATAACGAAAAACTAAACGAGAAAAGGGGGAAATCGGGAAGTTCCGTTTAGAGTGATCAAAACTAAAACGTTTGAAAAGAAGAAGAAGAAAAAAACGCGAAATGGTGTAAAGGAAAAAAAAAAACACACGAAGAAACTGAAAAAAAAGAAAAAATGAATGACGTCAGCAAAAAAAAAAAAAAAAAAGTCAAAAGCGAACGGAAGTGAGAGTCTGACAGGTTTCTTAATAATTTCTTCTCGTTCAAGTTTTTAACAAATGACGAGATAAGCCTTCAACGGCAGATTTTCTTTTCATCTTTATCGTTGTTCACTTCACAATTTTTACTTACAATAAAGATTTTTTTCTTTCCTTTCCGACCCAGAAGATAATCCATCGATTCTCTCTTGATTTGAACGATTTACTTTTATGTTTTTTCTCTCTTATATTCATTCTTATTAAGAAAATTAATATTCCTTTTTTTTTTTTTTGTTCTTATTTTAGTGCCACTCTTCCTTCACTAATGATTCATTGAAGGCTGCAAAATCCGGGCTCGATTTCTGGTTCATCAACAAAAGTGATGATCGGAGATGGATGAATGATTTCTAAACTTACACTGCCAGAATCAATGCGATTCTTTTAGTTTTACTTTCATATTCTTAGTTAAACAAAGCATCAAGTTGGAGACCTATGGCATGTTCTATTCTCATCACCATGACAACCCCAGCACCAACCATTCCATAACTCAGTTCTCTGTTTGTAATGTATTTATTAATAGCACTATTATAATCATCTCCATAACCTCGTTTATCAGTAACCTAATCAATTGCTGATACTGCTATTCGCATACAAACTGACGCAGGAGGTTTTCCATCACTTTGAATGAAATTCTTCAATACTATAATCAGGAAAATTGAGGAACTACTTTTTTTCGCCAAATCTTTGAGAAAGTGCACAACAGCACACGATTAACTGCTCATTAGTAGCTTAAACAGATCAGTATGTATTTGATATGTATAAAAAATGCTTGTTCTATCAACCTTGTTTCTTAAAGTTTTTTCCTTCTTCATTATGAACCGCAGGGAATCTTTCCAACGTTTTTTTTTCAAACTGTATAGCAATAGAATCATTGAATAAAATTGTAAAATCTCCTTTATCGTTAAGAAACAAAACTAGTGTACTGGTATGACGTCATAAAAATTTAACCATACATTTACGATTTATTAAACAAACGTGGACTATTCCCATGGCATATTAGGTTGCCTGGATACCATACCTAGCTATTCCTCTTCATGTTATCTCAGAATAATGAGAGCTACTTTGCGAGACGCATCTACTTTATATATACCATGCGACAGATTGCAGTGGATTTATATGATAAAACAGCAAGGGAAGATTCCTAACTTGATCTATTCGCAAATCCCCCAAATTGATTGCCTTTATTATTATTATAGTACTATTACTAAGAAGGAGAAGTGAATTAATGTCCTTATTAATTATCAAGTGCGAAGTGGATGCAAATTATCTTAACTGTTTACTTTAAATTCGGTTAGCCCATTCCATTCTCCGTGACATTAACCGTTATGCTACCCAAATTTCACTTGAAAAAATAATAATCAATAAAATTATTATTCAACGTTTATGGCAAGTGAATATTACAAGATGCAGTTAATTGTTTGTTATAGATGTGTGATTGAATTTGAAATAATTTGCCGTAATTAGTTTTCTTGGGAAATATGACATATAAAACGGTAATAAACTTGTGAAAAGTGTTCAGTTCCAGTTAATTTACAAATGATAGGTATGAAGACCCAAATCAAATTGGTAAGATGTTCTTTTTCCCTGCAAGAAATGTCAAATTAGATGGCTTACATGGACTAGATTTTTTTTATTATAATTAGGAGATTCATTTTCCCCAGAATGCAACGTTGATGGTTATTCATTTCAGGCAGGAGGCTTTTTATGGCTCATACCCAAGACGATAATCCAACCAGTTTAAAATTTTTTGTCTTGCAACTAATATTAATATCATTGGTTTTGTAGATAAATTTACAAGCAAAAAAATTCTTTAGGTTTTAGAATTGCAATTTATAACCTGCAAAGTTATTTTCGTTTTAAAATCCAGATTTGACGAGCTCTGAAATTTAAGCCGAGTTCAAGAAAGACTTCAAATTCTCTAAGAGAGTAAATAAAACTGATTTACTATCAATAACCACGAAGAAAAGAAAGTGTGAAGTGGAATTTCCTTATATTCTTTATTTCTACGAAGGAGTTTATTGCTTCGTATTGAGGAAGTGAAAACAACAATAGATATTGTTTTCTCGAGTTACATCAAAGTAAAGAATATCCCAAAGAACGCGAAGAAAAAAAACGAGAACCTGCCGAATAGTGGACTTTGCCATCCCAGCAGATCATAGAGTAAAAATCAAAATAAACGAAAATGAGACAAGTACTTGGTTCTTGCCAGAGAACTGAAAAAGCTATGGAACATGATGGTGACAGGGATATCAGTTGTAATTGGTGCGCTCAAAACGATCCCCAAAAGCTTGATAAGGGAACTGGAGGAGATAGAAATAGGAAGACGAGCCGAGACCATCCAAACTTCGGCATTGTTAAGATTACTCGGGATACTGTGAAGTGTCCTGGACACTTTAGGGGACTTGTTGTCACTCAAAATCCAGTGAAAGACTATCATCTAACGCCAATGGGAAAAACTTGCAAGGAGTAATATTCGGCAGGTTCTCTATTTTTGTTAACTACCACAATGTCTGGTCTTCTGGTTGGGATTAGGTGATCTGTTTGTATCTTAAAATCCTAGAGAAGCTTATGCGTTTCATTCTCCAGGACGGATTCTAGTTTGTGAATATAGCATTTGGCTGTATAGTCAAACTTCAATTTCTTACACTCTTCTCGGTAGAACACCTTCCCTAGCCAGTCGTGTCTAGTCTTGTACTCTTTTTGTGCTAGTTTGCTACATTCGCTTATGTAATTATTCGTTTCGTCTCTATAACCACATTGCCTACACTTGCTATTATGTTGCCTCTTATCTATTATTATCGCTTTTACATAATTAGTCATTGTTTTGTGTTGTTATTAGTAGAGGTTCAATTTCACTCTTAAGGTTTCCCTCTCTTAGCCATATCCAGGTCTTCTGGTGTAAGATTTCGCCTATTTGTAGTTTGAAATATCCATACAGTTGTTTTTCTTCCCATTTCTGTTTCCTTGTTATTGTTGTTCTGTTGATTATTGTGTTGCCAAAAGAAATCACGGTTTACAGTTGCATCTTTTTCAAGGAAACCAATAATCACGGATTCTTTTTCTGCGCTAGAAAACTGCCAGTATGACCTTCTTTACTGACTGCTGTGACTGGAACTTTTTCTTTATGCAGGAGAATTGCAAATGTAGGCAATGTGAATACAAAGATGAAACCGTAAATCATTAAAAAAGCGAATGCAGTAAACTATTACAAAAAGAGTACATGACTAGGTATGATTGGTTGGGAATGGTGATCAACTGGAAAATGTGCAAGAGATTTTTATATGATCATACTACCAAATGGTATATACACAAGCCAGAATCCATCCTAGAAAATAAGACCTATAAAATTTCCAGGGACTTTTAGATTTAAACGGATCCCTAAGTCCCGGTCAGAAGCCCAGACATAGTGTTAACTAAAAAAAAAAAAAAAAGAAAAAAAAAAGAATTTGTTATCTACTAGACTTTGTTATTCCAGTGAACCAGTAAGTGAAAATGAAAAGCGAAAAGAGAGACAAATACTTGGATCTTACTAGAGAGTTGAAAAGCTGTGGAACATGACAGTGACAGTGACATGACAGTGACAGTTCTACCGATCATAGTCAGAACACTTTGAACAATCCATAAGAACCTTAAAAAATAGACTGCAGACACTGGATATTTGAAGAATTGAAACTATGCAGAAGACACCATTATTAAAATCGCCCAGGATACTTTGAAGAGTCCTGGAAACCTGAGGAGAGTCACCCAGACCCCAGTTAAAAGCCATCTGTTAGAGATGGTGTGAAAACCTCGCATGGAACACAATAATAAGAGACAGGAGGAACTGGAGATCAGAGAGAGAATCAGGACTACCCATATCACAGCTATTAAAATAAGGTAAAATACTTTGAAGAGTTCAGGAGACTTGGTGAGATTTGTTGATAAACTACACAAAATATAAATATGAAAGTACAATGAGCTCGATTTCCTAATCTCGTGGCATAAAATGCTGTTAAAACCAATTAAACCCTTCTGTTACTCAAAGCAACTATTTCTGTTCCTAACTACGAGAGTGGGCTGGAAAGCTCATTTGATTACGTCATATCTACTGTTGATGACATTTTTTTACCAATAACTACAATACCATTGGAAGAAGTGTATGGAGCCCAAGGGGGACTATGTTAAAAAATAAACCTCATTTGGTTTCATTCTATGAGAGCATTTTGGTCAGCCGACCTCGTAAATAATAACCTTGAAATAAAATTGTTTGTTTACTAAACGAATTATGGCAATATTATGATCAAATCAATGACAGAAATTATTCTAGATGAATCGAGTTTTGTAATTATAAATGTCAGATCTTTTGCTAAATCATTTATACTTCTTTGTCACCAAGAAAACATTGACGTAGTTTATTTGGGAAGTCGTTTCTTAAGATGTTCGACTGATATAGAAAAGCTTGAGAAAATGTTCAGAGGTCTAAGCTCTCCTAATAATTGCTCAATCTTTGAGATGAAGTTTTCTTAAACAGACAACAATATTGATTTTATAAATTGTTAATACTGGATATTAAAGCTCTTGGCCGTGACGTCGGCTCGTGTCTCTTGGGAGAAATAAAATAAATAAAATCATGTAGGAAAACATATAATACATGATTCTATTTAGGCCGTCATGTTACATGTATCTTTATTAGATATGTTCAAAACTCTCCCGGGCAGCCGGATTTGATTTATATATTATCTGAAAAGATTCGGTTTTTAACGAAAAAGAGTTGCAAAGATCCACACACAGTCTGACCATAGAATGGTAATTTCTTGGTGGTTTCTTTCTTCCAATAGCTATTGCTCTGGTAAATATGTATAGGAAATTAATTTACTTAAGTGTTCCATACACACTCTGTTTCCATCAATTATCGTTGATGAAATGAATGAGATGCTTTTATAATGATATCTTATGGTGAACAGAATGTAGTAGATCCATTCTTATGCCAAAGGAACGTGTAACGAAGTCTAATTTAGAAACTTAGGCGTTACGAGTTAGAAGTGGACCATAGCATAGAAGCAACCAAAAACATTTGTTGTGCGAAAGGGGAAGGCGCACTTGATTAAAGTATAGTAACCAGAACGTTGAAGGAATTTCGTCCGAGTTGCAAGAATCATGACCTTTCGGTAAGATCATGTAAACCTATAACTGTGGATTCCGGGATTGTGCCATATAGAGTATCAGGCGAGTTCATCACTGCTTTGTTCAATATAGTTTGTCACCTTGACAACCTTATCAAAAGCATTCGGACCTGCCGAATTGTACCTAATATTACCAACATATTGCAAAACTTATGATTCCCCACCCCCGACAATTTTTGACTTTTACTTGCAAAAAATGTAAAAATCTCGAAGCCGAATGTTATTTAAGAACGAATTTATTAAGTAAAAAGATTTGACTTTAAAATTATTTCTATAGAAAATTTCACCATAAAATATGAAATGGCTATCATTTTAGAAGATGTAAAGAATATTGAAGTCAATAATTGGTTGTGAGTAACTTTGACAATTTATATTCGTGTTCATCACTTCAGTTGAACCGAATTAATCAAATCGTGTATGTAGATCGAATGACTTTAGCCAGTTGCAGTTAATTTATGAAATTAGTTTCGAGTAATTACTGGTAAAATGAATACTTCGACGGAATCCTCACATCGCTTTACTAATTGGAAAATTTATTCATCTTTTGAATTTGATTTAGAGGCATAGCAAGAATAATTCACAGTAAACAAATATACATGAAATGTTTCATAGATTCAAGCAGAACTCTTTCTTTGAGACCAGTTATATTAGAGATTACAAACAAGGTTTGTTTTAATACATTTTAAAATTGATTTTCTCGTATTTTCGCAAAACACTACGAATATTTAGTTCAAGTTTGCATTGAATTTTCTTTCCGTGTGTTTAAACCATCATTGGTCATTCTGTATATCTATTTTAAATTTGCATCTATGAATACAGTACGTTCGTGATAGAAAAACTTTCATGATCACGCGACGATTCTGTAAACGTTAATTTGACAGTTGCGATTAATATATTTTGATATGTGCTTGTGAGTGTGTGTATGACTGTACATAGATTGAGACAGATATAGATAGAAACTGATCTACTGATAAATTGAAAATGTATATTGTTGAAAACCATGTGTAAAAGTAGAAACGATATCGATATTATTATTGATGTGTAAATAATATGACAGTGACTTTTTTCCCCTCCGGATGTCATGAGGGTCGAAGAATCGTTGATTTATTGGAATTTCCAGCGTCTATTGGAACAACTGTAGACGCATCGGAAATGTAAATGACAAAGTTGTAGGAAAAAGCGGTGGTCAGAGGAGAAACTCAATCTGTTTTTATCAATAAAAAGTTAGCAATAAAAGTAAAATCTGGTTCATCCTCATCGAACGAAGTTATCTTTGACATGCATTTTGCAGACTCGAAAAATAATATTGTTATTTCCAACCATTATTGCAGAGATTTCTTTCTTTCTTTCTTTCTTTCTTTCTTTCTTTCTTTCTTTCTTTCTTTCTTTTTGTCTTGGTTTTCCTTCTTTCAGTCTATCTTTTTTAATTGTAACTTTTTCAAATTATTCTTTCTTTTCTAATTCTATTACTTTCAACTCATTGCTTTTCTTTCTTTCTTTCTTTCTTTCTTTCTTTCTTTCTTTCTTTCTTTCTTTCTTTCTTTCTTCATCTCTCGTCTTGTTTTCCTTTCTATATTTCTTGTTTATTATAATTTTTCTCTCTCTTTCTCCAAAATTAAGATATTTGCCTGATCCCCGTCTCTCTTTCTTCTTGCCTGTGTGTCACTCTCTCCTTATCTCTCTTCTCTTCATTTTCAGTCAACCGATTTCACCCCTAGACCATTCTTTCTACTTTTCTCGCCTACTTGCTTCTAAAGTTTTTGACCAGAAACTGACGGCCTCCATTATTCCAGTGGTCACGTGGTTTTAAACTGCAACCATAGTACCCCCAAGAGATGGTTACTTGGTATTTGAATGTAGTTCTTATCAAATCGACCTCGGACGATGAAGCTGTAACCACCGACCTACCAATCCTTTTTCTCGTCTTTTCTTACATCAGCTTCTACAGAAGTTTACTTAAGTCGTTGTCAGAGGCAACGGAGGAAGGAGGGGAATGCGTCTTGATTTGGGACTGATTAGAGAGAATTTGAAAATAAACTTTGAGAAAAAGACTTTTGTATTTTCTTAGTACCACGTAAGGAAGTACTATCCGATTCTTGTAATACTGCGTATGAAGTTGGTGCCGTCGTGTACCCAACGTCATAGCAACCATGAAGAATTTAGCATTGTCTTCTAACTAACCATCAGAAGGAAGGAACTTCTTCTTCCACTAGCTAGGAGTTAAATAGTACCACTACTGTTCTTCTACAAGGATGGCTTTGGCATTAAGTAACCTACGAAGGTTGATATGCCATTAAGCAAAGAAATCGAAAAAGAAGCCTAACCATCAGGACGTGTCTGAACTAATGCGCGAGTGCGCGCACGCATACACACACACACACACACACACACACACACACACACACATGGGCGCGTACATAATTTGGTTCATTTCTTGGATGAAGCACAACTTTGCCAAAATCAGTTTGGAAATCTTAAGAAATACCACTCAAAATCTGATTATATACTCTGAATTATTAGCATTGAGATTTTGTACGAAACGACTTATACTAATTGGTCGCATACATAATCGATTGAAATAATAACAGGTCTCTCGAAATCAAGTTCATTTTAAGAGGTACGAGGTGCATACGATAAGTTTCCAGACTTTTTTCGTATGGGCACTTTTATTGATAGTACACACATGAAACTCTAGTCCCCTTCGAAGTAATATCCTCTGGCTGCAATGCACTTTTTGTACCGTTCCAACAACTCCTGGAAGGCCCCATGGAAGTCCTCTTGTGTGAGCGTGTCAATGACCTTCGTCACAGCCTCTTTCATTTCCTCAATTGTTTCATAACGACAGCCTCTGAGCTTAGGGAATAACCAAAAGTCACAGGGACCAAGGTCTGGACTATAGGGAGGGTAAGGTGTAATGGGTATCGTCGTAGGAAATGGACATGGCGACACGAGTTCAAATTCTGGTCGAGACTGATTGCATTTCACATAGCACTAATACCCTTGGGAAAGGTATGAATCCAATTATTCTCCCTCCAGCTATGGGTAAATAGTAGGGCAGACTGGGTTCTTCGGCCTTGTTAAGGCAACTAGTCTAGGAGAAGGAAAACTCCGAATTCAAACCTGTTAAACTCCGCTTAAAAATTGACCTTGTGTCATATCCTGCCCGAGCGGAGGGGTTGGTAAATAGGGTAAGGAACTGTCTTGATGCCCATCTTGGTCAAATAGTCTGTGACAAGGATTGAGTTGTCGACTGGTGTATTGTCCTGATGGAAATGCCACTGACCCGATTTGAAGAGTGCTGGACTCTTCCTACGGAATCTCTTCCTGAACTCCCTTAAAACCTCAACATAGTAGCCCTAACCCTAACCCTTTGGCCAATCAACTATTGTATTGACTTCCTTACTCCCCCACACCTCTCATCATCAGACTCCCTGTCTTCCTTGAATCTCTTATGCCACTTAAAAACTGATGCTCGATTCATGCAAGATGCTACAAAAGCAGTCTGAAGTATTCCATACGTTTAAAACAGAATTTTATTGCATATCGTTCTTCTAAATTGTCAGATTGCATTTTTGAAATTCACCAGCTGTGGAAATCAGGCTTTAATAGGGTGTATTCCAATTGCTGCTGTAGCTGTTCATTTAAACCTGAAATCATAGAAATTAGTCATTCATCCCATAAGATGTATAGCAATAACATACTGAATTTTCAAGAGTCTATAAACATTTTAAATGCCCATACGAAAAAAAAGTCTGGAAACTTATCGTATGCACCTCGTAACTGTTCGAACTTGTAAACTGTCTGTCTGTTTGTCACAATGAATAGATTCCCCTTCAATACAGTGAATTTTATCACCGACCAAATGAAGTTTGTTTCGGACGTCTCGTAAACCAAAAAATTGTGAATGACTTTTAAGTCGAGGTTTAATCAAATTCTGATTGAAAGCCTCATCTAGAAAACCTTGTAATCTAAAAAATTCTTAAAGATTCCAGTCTTACATTCGACTAAGGATAGCGTCATTTACAACTACCCCTTCGTTAGTAAGTTATTCAGGGTTTAATTTCAATAAAATTAGTTCTTGATATTAAATCTGAAGAAAGCTTTTGTACGAAAAGAATAGGTACCTTACAATTAATCACATTTCAAGAGGTATTAGTTTTCAAAGACTATGACCCGATTCTTTGCGACCTGAAACAGTGTTGCTTGATTTCAGTTTTAACAAGGGCCAAAAAAAAAAAAAAAGAAAGAAAGAAAGGAAAAAAAAAAGCTTGAAAAACTTTGCTCATGTGGACAAGTTTTTTTTCCTCATTTTGTCGATTTGTCAATGCGTTAAAGGATTTAAGTATCTAATATTTTAGTTGAGTGCCAATATTTGTGTTGCTACGTCTGATCAAAAGTATTTTTGGAAGATTGTTTAGCATCATTCTTATGGGAAGAAAACATGAACTGTGCCTTGAAATTTGGAATTTATTTTTATTTAATTCAATCAATTTTAAGAAAAGACTGAATTTGCATTGATCATGTGGTCAAGCAGCAGACTAGGACATTCAGAACTAATATATGAGAACTGAAAAGTTCATAGGCTGACCAAAATACTCTCATGGAACGAGACAAACGAGGTTTAGTTTAAATATAGTTTCCCTTACGGCTCATACACTTTTTCTATCTATGTTGCACTGCTCATTGTTAAAAAAGTCATCAATATCAAATATGACATCATCAGCTGAACTTTTAATCCAATCTTCGTATTTAACGTTTTTCGAACTGGCGATATACAAATAAAGTACAATTTTATCAACGAAGATTCCTCCATTAGCGATTTTTTGTGTGAGAAGAAAATGTAAAGACCTTTCTTGATTATCAACTTTGTGAAGAAATCTTAAAATAAGCTGAAAATGATGTGCTTTTTTTTATTTTGCGGCGTACAAGAAAAAAAGAAGCTGGGAAAATCTACAAATTAAATGGAGAGTCGGTTAATGTAAGAGAATTCATTAAATTCCCAAAATTTTACGGAAGAGACGCATCAAGAAAAAATAAAAACAAAAAGTAACATTCTTTTTTTAATTTGTAAAAAAAAAAAAAAAAAAAAAAAAAAAAGGGTAAAATAAAAATAAAATCACAGCAAAAATTAATGGTTTCCTGTTGTCAGGTCACATGATAAGACAGCAGCGTCTGTCAGATTTACATCACATGTGAGTATGAACTATAGTAAAATCTTATCTATCTATCTATCTATCTATCTATCTATCTATCTCAGACTGACATAGTCTGTTCGTATCTATCTATTGAAGGGTTATTGAATACCCTTTTTATATGAATATCTATAGATTTACATATGTTATATACACGCATAGTATATATATGCATGTTAGCACACATATAAATGCATAACGATATGTATATAGATAATTATTAAATTGAACTTTGTTTGGTACAAGATCTCTATATTGGTGAATTTTATGCGAATGATACCAGCTACGCCAATGATGATCTGCGATAATGGCTTGGTAAACCTCAATGTATGCTATGTACACTTTTCACATTTTTATATAAACACTCACACATATACACCCTCTCACCTATGGGTGTGTATTGAAAATAAGATGTATTGGAATAAATATATAAAGTGATCGACGCGTGTACATAAACGACTAAATATGCGTGCATTTTTCTGTGATATTTTAAACACCAGATAAGAAAAAAGATAATTGCATGAAAGAGAATCTGTCATTGAAACAGAATGAGAAATTAGAGGAGAAAAAAATAGCAGGTTACACACACACACACACACACACACACACACACACACACACACACACACACACACACATAAATAATAAATAAATAAAATTCCGTAAAAAAATGGAAAAAAATTTCATGCTATTAATTTTGTATATTTTCTCTGGTGACCTCTTTTTTATATTGAAGATCAGATGTTGTACCGCTTCTGTCCTTAAATTTAGAAGTATTGTCAAAAATATAGAATAAAATGGATATTTTTGTCAAATTCTGATGATAAAATTGATTTAGTGTGAGTTAATATTATTGACATGATGCCTAACAACATAGATCACACACACATACACACACATCAAGTAATTTAAAAGGTTTCTAAATGTAATATTTGCTTGAAAATTATTTTTGCTACGTTGTTGCTACTTTGGTTTTTAGTTTTGAAATTCCTCGCAGAATTCTTCCAAGTTTCATAGAAATTTAAATGGTTTTAATTCTTTATTGCCTTTTTTTGTTCTTTCAAAGATTTATTCTTCAATTTTAATATATCTCGACATAACCATTTTTTGTTTTTCGAAATGCAAAGCCAAATTGGTTTAATCGTCAACGTAAATACAAAAAGATATTGTAAGATTTTGTCGAATTAATTGAGGTAACGTGTATTGATGGCTAGAACAGCATACAGATTAGGGTTTCTAGTCTGCTATTGATTCTATGTAACCCAGTAATATCTGACTTAATATCTACACATCATGATCGTAATCATCAAGGTGCAGAGACAGCACGGATTTCTTTGACTCTCTTTCTCTCTCACCATCCGTCCCTATCAGTCATCACTAAGGGTAGGTCCTCTTGACGGCACCCAGTTTC